>JAXIVH010000684.1:0-33641 GCA_036785325.1 Urophycis tenuis
CCACACACGCGCCAGCTGTTCAGAATACACACACACACACACACACACACACACACACACACACACACACACACACACACCAGACCCAACAGAGCACAGGGAGAGAAGTTATTTCCAGTGAATCGCGGCGGCATGGCTACACTAAGCTATGCTAGGCTACGCTAACAGCTTAATGATGCCAGAGTGGAGCTAGCAGGTTACTGACACCTAGTCAAACGCCCTGGCCAGGAACCCAGTCCACACACCGTGTGTGTGTGTGTGTGTGTGTGTGCGCGTGTGTATGTGCGTGTGTGTGTGTGTGTTGGTGTGTATTGGTGTGTGTGTGTGTGTGTGTGTGTGTGTGTGTGTGTGTGTGTGTGTGTGTGTGTGTGTGTGTGTGTGTGTGTGTGTGTGTGTGTGTGTGGTTACATGGATAGTTCTATAGGCTGCCTGTAGAACTACACAGCAACAAGGGACCACTACACACTGCACGCTACTGCGACAGAACAACCGTGATACACAACAACAGTGACTTGTGATGCACCTCGTATTATCACAGCCCAACATCTACACAACACCTCCCAGACAGACAGCACTGCCTGAAGGGTAGGAGGGAGAGGAGGAGCAGCCAGGAAGGTGAGAAAGGAGAGAGCTTTGACAAGGTGAAGGGCAGCAGAGAGCGAGGAGGAGGGGGAGGAGTACCACGACACACTGAGACAAGCGGGGGCGCGACCCCAAGAACTGAACGAGAAGGAAGTGCGCATGTGTGCGTGTGTGTGTCTGTGTGTATATGTGTGTGCGTGTGTGTGCGTGCTAAGGACAATAGCTCAGGTCGGGGTATGACCACCGGGGCTGTTTAGTCAACATGATAAGCTGAGGATGGGGAGGTGGTGGTGGTGGAGGAGGGAGGAGATTGTCAACACTAACCACTTAAGTAATGAGTCAAGATGCATTTATGCAGGATTTGAGATATATATATATTCCCACTCAAGGGAATGAATGCATATACAGTATACATGTATATACAGCATATACAGTATATATACTGTATATACATTCATTCCCTTGATTGGGAATTTGACAACAGAAGTAAATTCTCATTCCTATCAATCTGGCTTGTTGTGGGACTGATCTGGGGAGGAGACCACTCTGTTGAAACAGATTGTTCAGGTGTGTCAGGTGTATGCTACCGATACCTTACATTATTCCTTGGGCTTAATTACTTCATATTTAGTATTCAGGGTTTAGTTCAGTGGGATGTAGTTATTCAGAGACGTACTCATGAAACAGGCTCAGTGATGTGTCGGATGCAAGGAGGCAGGTCACAACAATATCAGTCACAGTGCAATGGTTTCAAAGCAATTTAGAGAGCCTTCATCTGAGCCATTAGACAGCTTTTTCCTTGTCACAGTCCGATGGCTCTATAGAATTAAAGACGCCAAAATAGTAGCAGGCACATGTACCACATGCTGGTAAATGTACAAATATTTACCAGCAGTGAAGAGGAGGAAAACAATCCTAATTAAATGAAGAAGACAAACAAGAGAGAGAGCTGAACCAGAGCAGCCAAAACAACACAAAATACGAAGATAAAAACAAAGGATAGAAGGCAGAGAGACGTTTGGCAACGGTGTGTCGACACCCGAGAGTTAACCGTACATCTGTTCCCCCCGCCAGTGTGTCTACACTGACGTATGCTGAGCATTCATATGCATGTGTGTTTATATTTATGAATGCGTGCATGTCTGTATGTGTGCCCCGTACGTGTGTGGGCGTGCGTTCATGCATGTGTGTGTGTGTGTGTGTGTGTGTGTGTATGTGTATGTGTATGTGTGTGTGTGTGTGTGTGATTGGGTGTGTGTGTGTGTGTGAGCGCAGGTGTGTGTGTGAAGGGGGGTGTGTGTGTGTGTGTGTGTGTGTGCGGGTGTGATTGGGTGTGTGTGTGTGTGTGAGCGCAGGTGTGTGTGTGAAGGGGTGTGTGTGTGTGTGTGTGTGTGTGTGTGTGTGTGTGTGTGGGTGCAGGTGTGATTGGGTGTGTGTTCATGCCTGTGTGTGTGTGTGTGTGTGTGTGTGTGTGTGTGTGTGTGTGTGTGTGTGTGTGTTACTGACCGTGGTGCATGAAGCCATTGTTGCAGAGGCCAACCCCCAGCATCACCGCGTCCTCTCGGGTCGAGCAGTCGCCCTGGAAACAGAGTGACGCACACACACTCAGTCTCCACATCCCCTTCATCACCTTCACACCACCACACATGCACAGCTGAGGGATCTGTGTGTATGTGTGCGCTTGGTATGTCATAACGACTGACACATGGCTGGTGTGTGCGTGTGCGCGTGTGCGCATGCGCGTGTGCGTGTGTGTGGAGCAAGTATTGACACCGTTCCACAGTGCTACAGCTGCAGGCGTGTCTGTGTGCAGGTCCACCTGTGAGAGCAGCCAGTCCACCAGCTTGCAGGCGGGGACCACGGACCTGAAGGTCTTGAGGTGGTGGTCTCGGTCCCTGCAGGGGGCACAAACAAGCAGGGTGGTGGTGAGGGGCGTGGCTTGTTTGTTTGTCTTTTGCACAATGGCAGTGACAGGAAGTCAGCGGTTTCCCTCGTCGCACGTTTCCTTTCGACGTGTTGTTCTTTGTGGTCAGAAGAGGTTGTTTTGTAGCAGTTGTTCTCTAGAACCAGGTCAGAGGTCGCGAGGCGCTCCACGCGATGGAGGCGTCTGTTGTAGAAAACGTTCCGGCTTTTGACAGCGTTGGTCAATAGAGCCCTGGCTAGGTTCACTGCATAACACAGCATGGTGTGTGTGTGTGTGTTCCCCAAAGCTCTGTCCAAACATCATAAAACACAACACTAAACAGAGAACACTGGACAGCATGTTGAAGTATTTCACAGATACACACAGTGCACACAAGCCAACAACCAGTACTTGGCGTGGGGAGGTTTTCCATTCGCTGTTCATTTTTGGCTCACGTGTACAACTTTGTGGAAGGAGGAAGTGCAGATGTGAAACAGGAAGTGCTTGATGCAACATGTGATGGGCTGTTTGATAGAGCGTGAGAAGAACAAGGGGCCCCTCTTTTCTCGCATTCGAGCTTTATTTAACCAGGGTGGCGTCTGACAAACATATGGACCAGCTTGCCGAGTACCGCAGCAAAACAAGTACCCCGGTTAGCTCGCTACGCTAGCACGCATGTCTCCGTCTTCACGAGGAAACCCGTGCTACCAGACACCCGTGCACGCTGACCCACATCCTGCGGCCTTTCAGTTGCCCAAGCCAAACAGGCTGTGACTCATAATAAATCAGGGCTAAAATGATGAAACAGGCACGCCGCCATGCACCTCAAGCGGGCCGGGCCCCGCTATCACTCAGACACAAGCCAACGACGTCAACAGCTGATATCCAGGAGCGCCGTAGAGGCAGCCGTGACACGCATGTCAAAGAGGAAAACAAATTGACGTCTATCACGGAGAGCACTCAAATCAAGACGCAGACGGAGGCTAATGGCTAACGGCTAACGGCTACACCTTCTACCTACCCTGAATGGGGGGGGCGTTTGCTTATGACGCCGACCTGCACTCAGTGAGCCAATCAGAAAGAGCGAAAGAATGAACATCGGCAATCAGGAAAGGCTGCGTGAACCGTAGCCGATCACAAAGTGCGATTGCCATTACTGCTCGCATTACTTAATTACTATTTAATTACATCTCAAGAGGTTGAACCTGTTGGACAACAAGTCTGTTGGGCGATTGAAACGCAGCGCAGACGGTCCAACACGCTCCTCTGACCACGGTCAGCTGGAGGGGGCTTTGTTCTGTCTAAAGCGTTGTGTTGGCCGCGATGGTCTGATTGTTCAGACAGAGACGCTCCTTTTGATTACAGCTGGGGATACTCATCTGAAAACATCACGCCCCATCAAGGAATTATGTAGAGCGAGAGAAAGAGAGAGAGAGAGAGAGAGAGAGAGAGAGAGAGAGAGAGAGAGAGGGAAGGGAGAGAGAGAGGGGAGAGAGAGAGAAAGAGAGAGCGAGAGGGGGGGAGAGGGAGGGAGAGGGAGAGAGAGAGAGATGGACAGTTTTTTGTAATACAAAAAACCATATTATTCATTTGTGCTAAAAAAAAAACGATTCCACGCGATCCCTAATGCAAGGCGGTAGCATTACATTTTCATTAAACGTCGAAGTCAAAGACGAAACCCTTGCGAGACGCAAGATGCCATCATGCCACTTTAGTTACACAGATCATCTCGTTTCAGACGTTTTTGACGGCAACCGAAAGGAGATTGAAATTCCTCCGGAAAAACATGACATAATATTTGGCCGGTGCGGCACGGGGTATGGTCGCGTGTGAAAGCCTTTTGTCCACGGCCACCAAAGCCCTCGCTGCCTCGGACAATGGAAACCCTGGAAACTTCAATCAGCAGGGGGAGATACGGGGGAGATAGGGGAGAGATGGAAGGGAGAGATAGATGTGAGGTGGTGGGGTGTGGGTGGGGGTGTGGGTGGGGGTGGGGGGGGGGGTAGGGAGGAGGGAGATGAAGGGTGAGATGGGGGGGGGGGGGGGGGCTACGGCGAGGAGGGCAGAGTTAGGAAAAGGGAGGGGGGGAGTAAAAAGTACAAATGTAATACAAAGGGGTGGGGGAGGAGGAGAGGAACAGGGTGTGTGTGTGTCTGTGTCGACATGGAGCGATACTTACTTGATGACGGGTGTGTGGAGGCTGTGCATGCGGCAGTACAGCCTGACGCCCTACGGGAGAGCAGAACACAGGGGTGGGGGGGGGGGGGGCGGGGCTTAGAGACGCTATAAAGACTGCGTTACCTGTCAGTCAGACACCAGCAGCATACAGACTCAATGCATGACAGAAGGATGGAGATAAACCTTTACAAAGTGTTCCATCGCTCATCCCTCCCTCCCTCCCTCCCTCCCTCCCTCCCCCGGGTGTTTATGGGCGGGGCTACCTTGGACATGATGTCCTCCATCTCGCTGCGGGCCTTGTACGTTCCGTCGTCGTAGCGGAAGCGATACAGCACCTGCTCGTTCCTGAACTGGTGCTTGTCCCGACACTGGAGGAGGAGGGGGAGGGGGGGGGGGGGGGAGGAGGAAGAGGGGGAGACGGGTCAGGGGTCAGGCACGGCAAAAGGACGCAGGGCGGAAGCGGAGCGGCGCACTTTGGGTCACGCGGCGGGGGGGGGGGAAACGCTACAGCATCAGCAAGCCAACAAACCCGGTTAGGATCGACCCAGGACAGCAGGAGAAAAACTAATTTAGAAATCCATATGCAACATTAGCAACCTCAAAAATTAAATCTAAAACGCCGATAATTGCAGCCAACAACTCCGGGCCAGACAATAATCCGAATCAACTCAAATTTTTTCGCAAAGCTAAACAATGTCTCGTGCCAAACAGGAGCCCGCGTGGGCTGGGGTTTCCAAAGCATTGCCTCCTCTTTGAGTCTAGACTCAACCCACCCCCCCCCCCCCCCCCCCCCATTAAAGACAGGGAACCTTCTGGAATGCTCCACAGAATCACCCATTGTTAAATATAAGTGGTAGGCTTCGCAGTGTTGGAAATTACAGTAAAATTATCCCTCGAGATCAAACGAGCCGTTGAAATGGATCTGGTCGGAACACGCACTGGAGCGCTCGGGACCGCAGACAGGTTCCCCAGACAGGTTCCCCAGACAGGTTCCCCGGCCTGCCCCCGACCTCAAGCTGTGGTCAGATATAACCCTACTGTACGGACAGGAGGGTGAGGGGAGAGGAGGCTGAGTTGAGGGAGAGGGCGAGTGACTTATAGCACTGCCGGCAACACGCCCGCACGGAGCGTGAGGCGATTAGTGGCTTTGAGGGTCCAGCCAACGAGCCCCCCACGGTAATACAAATGTTGTGTACAAATGTATGCAAATGTCTTGGATCCTCATCCCACCAGAACTGGCCGAGCTATCTCCGAGCAGAGCCTAGAGCGGTTTACCGGACCCTACTCACCCTGGGGTCTGAGAGCTGGAGGGGGGGGGCGGGCCTGAGCGGTGTGTGAGTGTTAGTGTGTGAGAGAGGCAGCGTGTGTGAGTGGTGAGTGTGGTGTGTGTGTGTGTGTGTGTGTGTGTGTGTGTGTGTGTGTGTGTGTGTGTTTGTGTTTATATCTGTGTGTGTGTATGTTTGTTTGTGATTGTGTGTGTGTGTGTGTGTGTGTGTGTGTGTTTATATCTGTGTGTGTGTGTGTGTGTGTGTGTGTGTGTGTGTGTGTGTGTGTGTGTGTGAGTGTGTGTGAGTGTGAGTGTGTGTGAGTTTATATCTGTGTGTGTGTGTGTGTGTGTGTGTGTGTGTGTGTGTGTGTGTGTGTGTGTGTGTGAGTGTGTGTGAGTGTGAGTGTGTGTGAGTTTATATCTGTGTGTGTGTGTGTGTGTGTGTGTGAGTGTGTGAGTGTGTGATTGTGTGATTGTGTTAGTGTGTGTGTGTGTGTGTGTTTCCCCTTTCTAAGCGCCTCAGAAGCCGACCTATCGCGCCCATGCTTGCTGCGTCGCCGCTGCCTTGCTGGGCGGGGGGCCGCTAGGGCTTCACCGGGTGTCTGAACGCTGAGGGTGTAGCTTTTGGATGAAACTCTCCTGAAGTTGCTTTCCGTATTTATCTATTATGACGGCGGTTTTCTACTAATGACAAGGTAGTCACGTCGTGCTCACTACTACAATACAGCTTATATTATTTCTTCCCTTTGGACTGCAGCCACTGGGTTGCGGGCTGCACAGCGTGAGGCCCTGAGGGCAGCGTGCGGCTGGACGGTGCAGAGCAGCGGACACGCTGCTTCACAGGTCCTCCGTCCTTGACCCTGACAGCACGGCGCTGGGCGCAGCTCAGGGACGGCGCGCCGCAGACCCACGCTCTCTAAAGGAGTTCTACTACTACCCAACAGGTGCACCGAGTCGAGTGCTGCACTTGGAACTATAAAGGAAGAGGAAATGATGTCATGGCCATTCCTTCCCAGAGTGCACAGAGTGAGGATGACAGTCAGAGAGAGAGAGAGAGAGAGAGAGAGAGAGAGAGAGAGAGAGAGAGAGAGAGAGAGAGAGAGAGAGAGAGAGAGAGAGAGAGAGAGAGAGAGAGAGAGAGAGAGAGATAAGGAGCTCAGAGAGGAGGGAGACAGAGAGAGAGACACAAACTGTGAGGGGGAGAGATAATGAGCAATAGCCGGAGATTGGAAGAGAGGAGGGAGGACAGAGAGAGGAAGGCGGGGAGTGATAAGGAGAGAGAGAGAGAGAGAGAGAAGACAGAGAGAGAGAGAGAGAGAGAGAGAGAGAGGAGGAGAGAGAGGGGAGGCTGCAAGGGAGGATGACTAAGAGGAGGAGACAGTGAGGAGGGGAACCAGTAGCTACTGGAGGCTCGAGCTGTCAAGGTTGTGAGCAGGAGACACGGTCCCGTGTGTTGACTCATCTCCCGGCCAGGGGGGAGACAGTGTGTGTGTGTGTGTGTGTGTGTGTGTGTGTGTGTGTGTGTGTGTGTCACAGCGTTCAAAAGTAAGAGAGACTGTACGCCCGTTTCCTTGCAGATGAGAAAGACTTTGAATGAAAACCACCCAAACAAAGGCCATTTAAATCAAGCGTAAGAAAGAGAGCGAGGAAACGATGAAGGAAGAAAGAACACGAGAGAAGGTAAGAAACAACAAACGGAGAAGAGGAAAAAGGAAAACCCAGAATGGAAGAAAGAACCACGGAAAGAAGGAAGAAAGAAGGAACAAATAAATAAAGAGAAAAGAAATAAAGGACAACAGAAAGAATGAACAGAAGAACGGAAAACAACGGGAAAACAAAGCAAATGAAAGGAGAAGGAGAGAAGGAGAGGAGAGAAGGGCGAGGAGAGAAGGAGAGGAGAGAAGGCGAGGTACCGTGGTGGATGATCCCGTTTTCAGCAGGGCCTGGCCAGGTTCACTCCCTCGTCTGGTTTGCTGATCTCTCCGCTCTCCAGCAGCCACGACACAAACTCACTGGAACCCACAGAACACAGAGAACATTAGAACATACCGTAGATAACATTTTAAAAAAACTCACTGGAACCTACAGAACAGAGAGAACATTAGAACATTACAAACTCACTTGAAAACATAAAGTATATAAACTATATACTATGGAACATAATAAACTCACTTGAACCCACAGAACATAGAGACCATTATCACATATAGAACATTGTGACATATAGAACATTATCCTCCTCCCTCCTCTCTACTCCCTCCTCCTCCTCCTGCTGCTCCTCCGTGGTCAGACTAATGTGTTCACTCTCCCTCCTGTCCACTCCTTCACGCCACCGAGCTAAATCAATTCCCCTGGTATGATGAGCACTGAATGGGACTGGCGCTGTGCGCGTGGGCGTGTGTGTGTGTGTGTGTGTGTGTGTGTGTGTGTGTGTGTGTGTGTGTGTGTGTGTGTGTGTGTGCGCGCGCGCTAGGTTCAACAGCTTATGTCCTTTTAATGCAAAGTCAAAAGATGGAACTAACTAAAGGTAATCAAAGTGTGTGTGTGTGTATGTGTGTGTGTGTGTGTGTGTGTGTGTGTGCCTGTGCGCATGTGTGCACGTGCATGTGCGTATGTGTCTGTATGTCTATGCGCGTGTGTGTGTCATTGAACCACAACATGACCCCAGAGTGGTGATGTTGTGGTGAATAGAGGTCACCTTGGCCAGCTGGCGATATGTTTTTGTGTCTGGTCAGGGACCAGGAGGAATATTTTACCATAACAATTATGAGACGCAGTTACGACCTACCAGCTGATACTCTAGGACTCATGAACTGTGTGTCTGCGCCACTGTCCGTCTGTCGCGTGTGCGTCTGCCTCACTGTGTGGTGTGTAGCCATGTGTGTGTGTGATTGTGTGTGTGTGTGTGTGTGTGTGTGTGTGTGTGTGTGTGTGTGTGTGTGTGTGTGTGTGTGTGTGTGTGTGTGTGTGTGTGTGTGTGTGTGTGTGATTGTGCACTGTGTGGTGTGTAGCTGTGTGTGTGTGTGTGCCTCTGTCAAAGGAAGGAGCTGTTAATTGACGGTGGCAGTGGACCTAAACGAGAAGAGGGGAGGGTTGAGGGGAGGGTGGGGTGAGGGGAGGGTAAGGGGGGGTGTGTGTGAGGGAGGGTGGGGTGTTATGTAAGAGCCGGGTTAATTTTGGAAACAGAGCTGTTATGGAAATTAATACAACGCTCAGGCACTAGAGTGTGCGTGTGTGTGTGTGCGTGTGTGCGTGTGCGTGTGTGTGTGTGTGCGTTCGATGTTTCAGAAAAGGAAAAAGGGAGGGAAAGGTGAAGACAAGTTAAAACCAGATTGAGATTTCCAACCAGTGATGATGTCAACAGACAGCTGTTTCTTAAGCTATGCTGAAGTTGTTATACTGCAGAAGAAATGCAACAGAAACTATGCTACCAAGATATGCGAAAGAGGTTATGCTAAAGATGCTATGCTAGAGAGGATATGATTAAAAAACTATGTTAACAAAAGGTATGCTAAAGACGATATGTTACAGAGACTTCGCAAGAAAAAAGCTATGCTAAAGAAGCATTGCTAAAGATGCAACGCTATAGAGGTGATGGTAACAAAGCTATGCTATCGAGGCTAGGCTACATTAAGTATGCTAATGAAGCTATGCTGAAGAGGATATACTCTGTGTCGTCCACCTGTGCTGCTGAGATGGGCCGTTCCACGAAAAGGCTTTCTTGCCTCTTGCCCAAGCTCAGCTACTTACTTATAAATGTGAGTTTTGTATGTGAGTCTATCTCCAGAAAGCTGGAGTCAGGTTCATACCCAGGCTGCTCTGGTTGAATGGTTTGAAGATGGGTTGGGGATTTGGCTGGGTCTGGTTTAGCCAAGGTTTCAATAAACTAGTATTAACTAGTCTTAACTGCTTTGGGCAGGCTATATGAGGACCATATCTATGGTCAATCATTAACAGTTGGATGCTGAACAGCAATTGATAATTGGTCTGTAGTGTTTTGAACTCTGCTGCCCTCAGTGTTAACTGAAGTTAACTGAGTGTTAACTGAAGGCATGATCAGTGAGCCGTTATCGTACGTTTTGTACTTTACGTGTTGCTTCCTGGAGTAGAGACGTCAGTGTGGTGGGGACAGAGCAAGTAAGGGGCCACTTCAGAAAAATACATGTCAAATCCAAAGCTAGCTCTGGCGTGCAAACGCCCTTGCTAAGCTAGTTCATGTTACCATGCATGTGTGCTGTTCCCATTGCCCACCCATGGAGTATTTACTGTGAAGTAGAAAGTGAAGACATGAATATCCCCAATGGGGAACTGCTGGAAGTACACTGAGGGTTAGGAGGTACACTGAGGGTGTAGGAGGTACGCTGAGGGTGTAGGAGGTACGCTGAGGGTGTAGGAGGTACGCTGAGGGTGTAGGAGGTACGCTGAGGGAGGAGGTACACGCCCCGCAGTGCAGATATACACTTCAGAAGAGACCCAGCACGTCTAGCGCTCCGAGCACGAGAACTTGCAGACTATTTCATCAGACAACCCAAACGTAGAGATAACTCAGCAGGCAGGAAGTCAACCCTAACTCCAAGACCCTCTGCCTGACACTAAACCTGGCAATGTGGTTGCATTGCCTAAACCCCAGAATAAAAAGATAAAAAGTCCCCAACTATCTAAAAAATATTCCAGGACACGAACCCCAGACCCCCCCGGGGTGAAAGTCCTGTGTCTGACCATCATAGATCATAGGTGTCATCCACCTCCCACGACCTGCTCTCATCACGTAGCTATGCCTTCATACCACCACCTGACATCCTGAAGCCCTTCTGGCCGCCCCACAGGCAGACTTCTCCTGTGTGGGGCAATGCTAACGGGTGTCTGGCAGGGACGGGTGGAGGAAGAGAGGAGGGTGGAGGACAGGGGAAGGGGAGGAGGGAGAAGGTGTGGGCGAAGCAAACTGATGATGTGTTTTGGAGGTGGTGGTGGTGGTGGTGGTGGGGGGGGGGGGGGGGGGTTAAAAGGGTTACTGGAAAATCGTTGTTTTTTTTCAACAGGAAATCAGCGACTTTCCTCTTGAAAATAAGAGTCCATTTAGAAGCTGATTGTGCCAATGTGTTGGTCCGCTTGAGTGTGTGTGTGTGTCTGTGTGTATGTGTGTGTTTATGTGTGTTTATGTGTGTGTGTGTGTGTGTATGTGTGTGTGTGTGTGTGTGTGTGTGTGTGTGTGTGTGTGCGCGCGCATGCGTCGACCTGTGTACATTTCCGTGTGTGTACACATTCCAGCCAGCATGTAAAAGAGGAAAGTCTAGCCCAGGAAGTGTTTGCCGGGTGATACGAGAGCTGTCGGAGAGCAAGACTCAGAGGTAATCACGGCGCTGCTTTGTACAAACAGCAGGATGCTGGGGCTGAACCAGACTGGCTCTCCAGGCCCGGGGTCTGCTAATCTCAGAGGGCAGCTTCCCCTGCTCGGGTGACTGACAGGGAAAGACCCACTGCGGGCTCGGGGCTTCAACTCCTACAAGGTTTCTGTTCTGGGCTCTGGTACTGGTGTTTGGCTCCCACCCGATGGTTCTGGGTTCAGACCCCAATGTGGACGTCCTTGAGCAGGATGCCATAAGTCCTGCTTCTTGATAACACGTTTCAACCTAAACTGACTTGCAATTGCTTTGAAATTACAGTGTTCATGTACACTTCTACACGCAGAGAGATTCACTGTGATTAGTAGTCGGGGGGAGACAGAGAAACGTGGATCTGCATTCCAGGGCGACAGAAACGTGAGAGGAGGCCAGAAGAGATGGCAGGATAGTCCAGGGGTGGCTGTGGTGTTGGACCCCAGCCTCCCAACCTGGAGGCATCTGTGAGCAAGATAACCCGCAACCCCTACCTGCTCCTTGGTGCCTTTCATCTCTACAAGTTGCCTTAAGTAGCTTTGTCAAAAGTAGCAAGTAGATTTGTCAAAAAAGAGGAAATGAAAAAACTCACTTTCCCATGAAGCACTTGGGCACGATGCTGAGCTTCCTGCGTCGGTCCTTGATCATGTGACGGCTCTTGCTCATCATCATGTGGTAGAGCTTCTCTCCCTTCTCCGCAATCATCACATACGCATCCCTCTCCATCCCCAGCTTCAGGCCTGCAGGAGAAACATCACGTCACAAAGATCCCATCGAGAAACATCTCATCACGACAGCTTTATCTTTTTGTGTAAATGTATTGTAACCACAGCGCTGTAAAACAGGAAGGGCAGGACACTCTTTGCACATAAAATAAAAATACTACTAAACCACATGCCGTGATACCATCGCTGAAACAACACCCCTCACAAACATCATATGATGATTTGACGCCCTTCTGTCCATAATGGCCACCAATCTGCCGCGTGAGCCTCCGAGCGTCCCTGCTTCCGACGTGGGATTCAAACCTATTTCAAACGGGCTTGAAACCCTGAGAAAGTGCTGCGCTCCCAGGGCAGACCCGGCACCCACAGCCCCACAGCAGTGAGCTCGGGCAGCTTCTGATGGAGAGGTGGGTGGGTGTGGGGGTGGGGGCGCTCGGATTACACTGGGACAGCAGCTGGAGCGCCGCTGAAACAATGAGAGCCATTGAACAACAGAAACATCCGTCTGGGTCCAGGGGCCTCCCGGCTCCTCGCCTCTGGCCCCCAGCTGTCGGCCCCCGTCCAAAACAGCTCCTTGTCCTCCCATTGCCGTTGGCACAAGCTGGTACACACACACCCACACACAGACACACACACACACACACACACACACACACACACACACACAGACACACACACACACACTCTCTCTCACCCCACTCCGTTCCATCGCCGGCTCCCCTCAGAAGCCCGCGTGATTGGAGGAGAGGCCGACACGACCCAGCTGGTGCGAGATGGACGTCAAATTAAAACTGAACCCCCGGTCTTCCGGGAGGGCTCGGAAAAGGCCCCGCTATCGACCGTCGGAAACATCGCCACGTGTTGCGTGGCCACGTGAGGAACAGACAATGCGGGCCAGCGGTGGGAAAGTTGGCCGGGCCTCGCTACGACAATGTTCCTATTTGTGGAACAGAGGAAGCGACCCAGACCAGGGCCAGCGTGTCACCGTGGGAGATCTAGGCTAAGTGCTTGGCGTGGGGGTTTGGTGCTGTCAAACACACCTCTTCAGTTATCAAGCCCCACTCCACATGGCCACATGCCGTAGGTGAATGGGCTCGGATCGGACTCCCGAAGCCCACGCGAGCTGTGGGCATCATGGAGCCAAGATGCCCCGTAGCACCTGCCTGCTCCAAAATGTCATGCATCTAAATTCACCCCGAGTGTCTTTGGATGAAAGCACGCTTATTGATGAGGTGGTGAGTGGTGCCTTATTCATATCAAACTTATCCAGACATAACGGTTTTCAGTGAAGTATTCCACGAGCATAGCCCTTTCTGTAGAAGTATAAGAGGTTTAAGAAACAGGTGATGGGCTAGGGGCTGGAGGTGTTGGGAGGGGGATGATAATCTGCCGTCAGATCACTGGAAGCCCCCCGCCCACGCCACACCACCATCTGCTATCTCCAGGTCGATTTTACACAGGGCTGTAAACCGATACAGCTAGCTGACCCATTCGTTCTCCTCTCCTGAAGTAACCTCCTTAACTTCTACTTTACCTCCAGATGATCAAGGCCAGGTCATCCTTGAACTGCCCCACCACCTGCTCACCTTGGCCTTGCCCACATGTCTTTAGCAGGGTTCATTTGAGAAGGTGTAACACAGGAGTCCTCTTGAGGGAGGTGTCAGGTGCAGAGCTCCAAGCCCTTTACCGATGGCCTGGCCAAATCAATGTTCTAGGTTTCTACACCGCAGTGCTATTGGGTGACACCATCTGAAGGCCCAAATCTGGTTAAAGCCTTTTAAGAGCCCCCAAGCCTAACTGCATACACAACAACAATGACAGATGGTAAGTGTTGAACAGGTGCAAAACACGCATTTTACCTCAGAAGTAGGAAGTCAGAGCACCAGCAGCAACAATGTGCACTAATGCTACCAGGCTAATCGCATTGTCATTTTTTCATCCATCTTTCTGGATTTCATATCAAGGGGTCTCAAACATCAAATATATCTCAATATCATGAATTGTTTCCTGCTCTGGGCTACCATGACTTCAAACAAGACTTCTGGCTCATATTCAAAAACCATTAGGAACATGACCGCATGCTGCTCATTCATTCACGTTTGAATAATCAGTTGAGCCTATTTTATTCCCCTGTCCTTGCTAAGCGGGGTGTTTTCCTTGGCGAGTCTCAGCCTGCCTGGTTCTCTCTGATCCAACACACAGTTTAACACACCCAGCTATTCCAGTCTTGTCAATGAGCTCCTTGACCCAGCTGTGACTTCCCACCCGGGGGGGGTTGATTCAGCAGAGACACCAGCGAGAGCCTCCGTCCCCAGTTGTACCTGTAGGCCACCTTGAGCAAGAGGGTTACCCCCCACCCCTGCTCATTAGTGACTCGAAAGAAGGGCATTGGGTAAAAGACAAGAAGCAACTCACTCTCTCTCTGCTCCCGCTCTCTCAAGATGGCGTCCAGCCACTTCTGCTTGTCCTCGGCGTTCTTGGCCATGCAGACGAACCACTTGTTCTTGGCCGTGTTGTGGATCTTCCAGCCGTTGGTCACGGTGTAGTTGTTGCTGTGGTAGTCCGCTGGCGACGGTCACACAAGCATCACGTCATTACGCTGACACATCGGTACACGTCGTCGTGACGCCGCCGTGGCTGGCGTCGTGTCACCGCTACATCGTCACATCATACAGCATTGTGTGGCTACACACAGCTACCGCACAGTTACATTATTATGTCATCATGCAGAAAAATTATGCTGGAGAGCGTTTGCAGCCATCTCAATGCATGTTTCACTGCTTCCAAATGTGGCAAGGCAGTGTCAGTGTAATACTGTTAAAATACTTTCTTTATCCTATCTTTGTTTCCTTTTTGGTTTTTGTTTTGTGTTTTTGTAAAACGTCTTTGGGTACCTAGAAAAGCGCTATACAAAACCTATGTATTATTATTATTATTATTATTATCACTGCTGCTACTGTTCCAGTGTTGATAACCAACTAAACTCAGGCATCTACGTTTGTCAAGAGGTCCTTCAACTGCATACATGCCTCCTTAAAAAAAAGGAGTTTTGTAAATGTTTACCAATTGACAGCAGGACGCTTTACAAGCCCACCCGGGCCGGCGTGCCCGTGCTGCTGCTGCTGCTCCGCGGCCCGGCATGGGACCAGTGAAGGGGCGTCTCGCCACCAGCTCCTCACTCCCAGGGCCACACTCTAATTTTATCAGCGCGTGGCTGCAGGTGTCTGATGAATAATGAATGGCTCCGTGTAATGGACTGCATTAGTCCTGGAGGTCGTATAAATAGCGCGGGGGGAGATTCAGACCCTCCTCGTCAAGAGAGCCTTCCGGGGCCCTCCGTGGGAACGTCCAGAAGCAGAAGTCGGGGACTTCGTTTTTTGGACTTTTGGTCTTACAAGGCGTGACCCCATGTTTGTTTCCTGCCGAGGTCCTTAGTGTTTTAAGTTTTGGGTGTGAACAAGATCACTCCTAGGAACCAACAAATCCTGTGCATGAACCCACAGATACTGGTTGCAGCTGCTGATAGGTCGGTGGCCATTCCTCATGAACCACGCTGTAATCTCAACTCTGACCCAGTACACTGAGGGCCTCATTTACTAACAGAATTGCGCCCATTTCTAGCGTAATTTGCGGGTAAAATAGGCGTAAAAACATGGAACCGTATTTACTAACGTGGCGCAACGGGGTAAATGCGCAAATAGCCTGCCTCTGATTGGAGCGCAAATCTCCGGCTCATAAAAGCAGGTGTAAACCAGGAAGCGGGTTTTGCTTGAGCCTGTAAACAAGGACATGGCAGCTGCTGTAAGAGCAAAATCTGGATGTTGGCCGACACTTCATCTACCAATAGCTCCACTTCCTGGTCGCTGAACTTTTTTTTTTTCTTTTTCTTGGATCGTCCATGGTTACGCAAACACGCAGCCCCATTCTCCCTTCTTTTAACGGTGCGCTAATTACACTAGGGCGGAGTATGGCGCTGATTGCCTGATGAAGTACGGGTTTGATAAATACAACGTAAAGTGCGGTGACGAATGCTGCGCAAATAACGGCTCGGCGCTGGCGCAGATTATGCTGCGGTCGCAAATGTTAGTAAATGAGGCCCTGAATGTCTGTAAAGTAACGCGCTGCAGGTGAAGACGCCCGCAACCGCTGAGCGACATCCGTGCAGTAGCAAGGTGTCGCAGAGAAACGAGGTGACAGTGTAAACCACGCCGTTCAAACCCTCGCGCTTCCGTCAATGTTTCCATCGCACTGCCCACCGCCTCCACGCCCCTCCGGTGCAACCGACTGTGTTGCTCATGCCGAGGGGGAGTGGGGCTCATCGGCAGTCGTCTCCGGGTCATCTAGGTGCTGCATGTATGTATCTGATATTGGACGCAGCAGTTCTCAGAATCGTAACCAGGGCTGAGGAACTTGGAGGACTGCGGGTTTCCGTTCCCCGTCACCGGTTTGGGTTTTAGGGCCCGGCCGTGAAATGCACATGTATTGTTTCAAACCATCTTCTATCATTGTCAGAAAAACAACAACAACCAGCAGAGGATATGTGAGAGCGCGAGGAGGCAAGTGGTTTCCTGCCCCCCGCCGCCCCGCCCCCCCCCGCGCACATCCAGAGAGATGAAACTTTCAGTGTAACCTCAAGAGCATAGCGAGCACAGCGCGGCACGTGGGTGCAGTAGTATTGCTGACATGCACGTGTCGGCTTGCAGCTCGACAGATTGCTGCTGGTTTCGCTGTGAGGCGGTGCATCTCCACCCCGTTCTGTCCACAACTATCTGATTCCTCTCAGCTGTCTTCTACGTTCTGGTGCTACAGCTTACTGGTGCACTATGGCAACAGGTTAGACGAGTAACATGATTTAGTGCAAAATGTGCTGTTATACAGTTTAATGAAGTAACAACAAGTGGATCATTTATTATAAATCTAATCAATATTCACAGAGGCATTTCTCACCCGGAAGGTCCTGGGTTTGATTCCCAATGATCACAGTCTACCTGTAGGAATCTCTGAGAAAGACGCTGACCACTACCTGATCCATAATGGCACGTAGGATGAAAAGTGAAGCATCTCCCAAATGACTTGGGGGACGAATGAGAGTCCACTGGATGAATTGACTGAATCAGTGAGTGCCGTTGTGGTTGGCATTCACTCACACACACACACACACAAAAAGTACACACCTGTCCCGTCCTCCACGTTCTCCACCTCCATCACTTCTGTGTTGATGCGGCCCCGGAACACGTACAGGGGCCCGCTGAGGGACTTGGTTCTCTTGGTGGACTTCTTCCCAGAGACTCTGGAGGGAGGAACCAGACACACGTTTTGGTTTCCCTTGGCGGGCACAGACAGAGTCCTTGCCAGAGCTTCTCTGGGTGAGGACCTGTGTCTTGTAAAAACCCTGCAGGTTCGGACTGGCAGGTGGGTGGGAGGGGGGGGGGGTGGTGGAGCGGTCCTGGAAGACGCACACAGGCACGTTGCTTTCCTGTCTTAATGCTAATCATCCGCCGCGCTGACACAGGAATTCACGCCCAGCCCTGGCGTTGGTCCCTCCGTTGTGACGTGGCGAGGCTTGGCCTGCACCGTGCACCTCCCCTCTCCACCCCCCTCCTCCCCTCTCCTCCCCCCTCCTCCCCCCTCCTCCCCTCTCCTCCCCTCTCCTCCCCCCTCCTCCCCCCTCCTCCCCTCTCCACACCTCAGGTGTGGCGGAACGCCAAATTATACTCCTACGGTGCCAAATAACCCGCGGTGGGTTATTCGGTAACCCACACCAGTGCTGGCATTTGTGGTTCTGTGTCGTTGGTTCCGAGGTGTTCTCAGGCCGCGGGCCTCTCGCTCGGGGTCATCTGGGGAGCTTCACAAAGTGTCGGCGACACAAATGCTCGATCATAAATGAACTGGAGAAACTCAGTGTTGTTGTTTTTTGGCAGGCTCCAACTTTTGGAGGACGCCAACAGAATGTGAGACGGAGGAACTATGAATGCAAGCGCGGCAGAAGTCATGACGACAAGACGTAATCATTTGGCCCTCGACGTTTCCCCCGCGTTGCTGGCTCACCTGGACTTCCTCTTGCAGTAGACCAGCAGGTTGTCGAACAGGAAGAAGACCCGCTCCTGGATGTTGCCGGCGGAGATCTTCAGCAGGTTGCCGTGGAGAAGCAGCTCCGTGCAGATGTCCGTCAGGTTGGTCCCCTGGGGAGGTCAGAAGCGGAGTCAGAAGCCCATCATCTCTTGGGGAGGAACTCATGGTGGCTCAACCCGCCGGTACGTGAACCAGACCAGGCAATACACCTCGTGGCGGCCGCTGGTTCGATTCCGAGCTGTGGTCCAATGCCCGGCGTCATTCCGTCCCTACTTTAATACAACGTTGCCTTTCTTCTTCTTCCTGTCTGGAACTAGTCTATTCACATATATTTAAACGTGAAGAACTACAATTAAAACTACCATCAAACTACAATTAAACTACATTTTCTCTGAGCCCAAACAGTTTTGGTAACTATTCTAATGAGCTTAGGCGCCATCCCCAGCCTGCTGAGTATCCGACTTCACTGCAAGTTGCTTTGTATGAAAGCGGCTGCTAAATGACTTCAGAGTGATGAATGTCCGGGCCTTTGCAGCGTTCTCATGACTGCAACTGTGGTACAAAGTTGTTGTTGTTTTTAATGAAAAAAAAAACATCAAGAGCGAGACATGAGCTTCCCATGTCATCTGATGAACCGTGCTGGCCTGTTTCTCTAACCTCAAACAGAAACACTGGAGTGAGGGGTTTAATATTTGATGCCGTGGCCGCAGTCCATTACTGGACCAGCGAGGAGATGTTTGATGGCTCTCGTGGGAGTCCACTACAAGGAGGGCCGATGAGAACGTGGAACATCACGGCACGGAGAGTTCACCGCGTTCAGTGAAAAAGAACGCCGTGAGACACAGCTGTGGCCACGTAAATCTCTCGCCCTCTCGTCCCGTGTCAGAACAGAGTCGACGCATGGCTATCTCTCTCCCTCAGCCCCTCTCCCCCCCCCCCCCCCATCGCCTCTCCTCCTCAACCGTCTCATTACTGTCCTCCTGTAAGTCTGGGAAACATAAGGGTCAGAGGGCAAATGGTTCTCTCTGCCCAGACAGTTGGCCAAAATGCGAACTTGAAACCCCGGCCTGAACTCTGGACTCAGACGCTCCCTCTTTCTTGACACACAAGCTGGAAGTCTTTTGGACCAGGAGTCTGGGAGGAGTGTGTGTCTGTGTGTGTGTGTGTGTGTGTGGGGGGGGGGGGGGGGGGCTGTAGTAATGTTGATAGGAAGTACTACAAGGGCTTACAGGAAACACTTTTAAAACAGCTGAATAGAGACCCCGTGGGAGGTGAATGTTACCATACCTTGCATTCTCTTTTTTATTACTTTTAACGCCACATAGCCACAACCTGGTACACACACACACACACACAGCTCCACGCCTGCTCCTCTACGGGCCATAAGAAGAGCAGAACTTGTTGTTCTGGTGTGTTTACGTATGCGTGGCATCACGTTACCCGGGGACTTACACTCATCGCTGTGCAAGCGCTCCGCGTCAGGGCCAATCACTTATTGATGAGCAGTAAAAGCCTCAAGTGATTCCCGATCAATTGACGGGCCTGACTGCCAGGCTGGGAGCCAATTAACCTCCTTTATTGCTGACCAGTCCGGTTGTCAGAAGAACCAATGAAAAACACACCGTCTGGACGTTCCAACGTCACAGGGCCGTTCGGCCCTATGGCCTGATGTTTTTTAGAAACTTGGTTTTGCAGCACTGGGTACATCTTTTTTAGTTACCTCAATATTGATTTGATGCTTCAGTTGCTCTCAGCCTTAAAATAAAGGCTAATCGCCAAATAGAAATATGAGGAAGAATCCTGAGAAATGCTCCTGGTTCAGAATAATGATATCGAGCCAACAAACACTAACAACCAACGGAGGAGCGGGAATGTTGTGTTCTTTAACTGTGACAAAATGGACCTCATACACCGACCAACACCACCGCGAAGAAAATACAATTCTAATCAATCACAGCTCGTTCGAAAAAAATCGATTTTCTTTTCGACTCCAGATTAACTGGAACCAAGCATGTCCATGTGTGGATTTCCTCACTCTCTCACCCTCTCACTCTCACACACACACACACACACACTTTGAAGTCAGCGAGGGTTCGAGCCCAGCTGAAAGCCTGTGGTGCTCTCAGGCGACCGTAATGGATTCACCCGGGGTAAATTGGTGATGGATGTCCGATGGTCCAGAGTTTATAGAGAACAACGTTCTCCCAGAGTCCCGACGCGGTTCACCCTGACCGCGCCACAGGCTTGGATTACAAGCGCGCGCGCGCACACACACACACACACACACACACACACACACACACACACACACACACACACACACACACACACACACACACACACACACACACACACACACACACACACACACACACACACACACACACGTCTGACCGTGTGTGTGTGCACATGACTGTCTTTCTGTCCGTCCGTGTCTGTATGCGCACCTGTTCCTCTGTACTCATCTGCTGTATATTTTAAAAATATTCATGTATTTATAGTGAGCGTGCGTGCACATATGGATGACATGTGTGTTAGTGTCTACGTGTGCAGATCATTGTATGTATATACGGTAAGTGCATGGTGGTGATGGACGGTGTGTGTTTGCGTGTGTGCGTGTGTGTGTGCGTGTGTGCGTGCACGTGTGCGTGTGCGTGCGTGTGTCTGTGTGTGTGTGTGTGTGTGTGTGTGTGTGTGTGTGTGTGTGTGTGTGTGTGTGTGTGTGTTCCATTAGTACCAAGACAGAGAATAGCCCACAGTATACCTGAGAGTACTAATGCAGTTAAGAGACAGATAACCTATGCACTGTGTGTGTGTGCGTTTGTGAGAGAGAGAGAGTGTGTGTGTTTTTTTTCACTGTTATGCAGGATTTTCAGGAGTGGATTAACGTGTGTGTGTGTGTGGTGTGTGTGTGTGTGTGTGTGTGTGTGTGTCTTTGTTAATAGCGAGTGGACTGGGAAGTGCTTTGCAGACATAATGGACCCTAATGGTTCAGGGAAGAGCTCTTCCTCTGCGCCTGATTGGCCGGTTTCTTGCGCTGGAGCCCGGCAAGTCGCGCATTATATCCCAATCTCCCCGTCCTCCCCTTCCAATGCAGTTATCTCCCCGTGTTCCCGCTGGTAAATGATTCAGCAGCACAGAGTCAGCGTGTGGTGGAGAAGTGCTTTGTTAATGTCGAAGAAAAGGGAAACGGACGAACGAGGACAACAGCGTCTTGTTTCGGTGCGCAAACATTTGTGACGGTCAAGTGGTGACATTTTTCAAAGAGGGGGAGAGAGGGAGAGAGAGGGGGAAGGGGGGAGAGAGAGAGAATCTCTGTTCTAGTGTGGGGGGCGGGGGGGGGGAGGGGGGGGGGGGCACATTGAGGCCCACTCTCACTTTCTCATCGCTCTCGTTCTCTCTCTTTCTTTGGAAGTTTCTGTGTTTCTCTTCCTCTCACAGACCCCTCGTTTCCCCTCTCCTCTCTATCCCTCTGACACTATGTCTTCCTGTTCTCACTCGCTGAAAAATGTCACCACTCGACCGTGAGAGTGAGAGAGAGAGTGAAGAGAGAGATGACACTGCTCTGTACTCCTTTTGTGACCACCACCTTGTACCCTCGTCCTAGATTTAAGCTGCTCAGAATTACCATATATTGTGCATTTGACCAATTACCGTACACTTGAAGAAAGCAACTCATCAATCTCATCGCCGCTGAAAGTCCACCTCCTAGGTCTCATCTGATCCACCGATTGGTCAGTGCCTCTAAGCCCCGCCCCCCCACCCTTTCTCCTTCTCATCTTGAGTGGGCAGATTGTCTCGGTGGGCCTCCGCAGAGGACAAAGTGTTGTCCACTAGCTGTGGAACTGTACTGGTATTGCAAAAGAGACCCTAGCCCAGCACCAGGGTCAGGGGTTGCATTCCCATCAGAGAGGGACCACCCATGCTGAGAAATGTATGCACTCACGGTGCTGCAAAGCCCTCTGAATAAACGTGTCCCCCAAGCCCGGCCAGGCCGTCGTTCTCACCTCCCAGCCCTCTATGTGTGACTGCAGCTGCTCCAGGGCCTCCAGCTTCTCCATCTGCCTCTTGGTCTCGTTGATGTTGGAGCACACCACCTTCATGGCCTGCAGGGCCTCCTCCACCGCCGGGTAGTCCACGTGCTTCTTGGGGTCCTCTTCAGAAGCTCCTAGCCCACCAGGAACACAGGGGGAGGTAAACACCGGGAAAGGAGCTCTTGGTCGCCAACATGCTACGTGCTATGCTGTTGGGCTTGTATGGCCCTCACATCAGTGACATACAGGGTATCAGCCGATGCTGTGGGGCGTGGTCTTTGAGGTATGGGATCGTGTAGGACAGGGTAAGCTAGTAACAGCAGTATGGTAGGGTGGGGGATGGGATAAGGATGGGTATGGTGATCTAGTCTACAGTAAGGTAGGGCAGGGTGGATTGGGGTAAAGTAGAGTAGTTAGGGTAGGCCTATGTTAGGGCAGGGTCAGGTAGGTTAGTGTAGACGGTATAAAGACACTATAAAGAAGTGACCGCCGTGTGTTTGTGCAGCAGACCGTGCAGGGTGATAAACAGCCCAGGACCACCACGTGTTGCGGGCCGGGCGGGCCGTACCTTGAGGAGCAGGGGGTACTTGCAGATCCTCTGATGGGGGAGAGGAGGTAGCCCTCCAGGGGTATGTCCGTGCTCTTCTTCCAGCCCAGGAGCATGCAGTGCTGGGGACGAACACAGAGGCTTCCCTTAAAACCCAACCCAACAGCAAGCGCACGCACAGCCACACGGTTAACAAACAGCAAGGCAGAGCTGGTTAGAATAAACTGAATTAGATGAGATGGGGGGGGGGGGGGGGGGGGGGGGGGCGCTTGGAGCTGGAGAAATCCCTTTCTCTGCAGTTCTGTGAGAATAAAGATCACACCAACACCAAGGTCAAAGATCAAACACCAAGGTCAAAGATCAAACACCAAGGTCAAAGATCAAAGATCGAACACCGAGATCAAAGAGGAGATGAACCCGGCCCAGCCCCTCCTGAGACCTGTACAGTAGGAGGAGAGAGAGAGAGGGTGTGCGAGAGAGAAGAAAGAGCGAGAAAGCGAGATCAAGAGAGCAAAGCAGAGAGAGAACAAGGGATGCAAGAGAGAGAGAGAGAGAGAGGGAGCGAGAGCAGGGGCAGGAGTGAGAGAGACGGAGGCACATAAAGAGTGAGTGAGATGCAGAGAGAGAGAGAGAGAGAGAGGGGGGGGCAAGAGGGGAGCAGAGAGAGGTAATAATAATCCAAACACAATGACTTGATCTCTATATGTGAGACAGATGAAGAAATGAATGTGGGAGGTGGGGGAGCTGGAGGAGGGGTGGGAGGTAGGGGGGTCTTGGGGGGGCTGGAGAAAGACAGGAGTAGAGGATGCAGAGGAGAACTGCACAGTTATCAGCATTCCATGGATTCCAAAGAGCTGTGGAAAGACTGATGTGGTCGTTCTCGCCCTCCCTCCCTTTCCCTCACCTTATTCTCTTTATCACTCTCCCTCTGGTTCTCCTCTCGCTCCACTCCATCATCCCTGATTTGTTTTCATCAGTCTTCCTTCCTCTTGTATCCCTTCTCCTTGTCTCCTCCTCATCTCTCCTCTCCTCCTCCTCCAGGGGACTTGGGCGTTTCTTTCACTTTCACTGCCTTGTCCGTCTTTGTCCTCTCGTTTCGTTGCCTTCCGTTCCGTCGGGTCATCACAGAGACGGCCGGTGGGAGTGGAGCTGCGGTCCAGTGGCGTTCCACATCCCAGCGCTTCTTAATGGGCATCGCCTTCACGTGCTTCCATTTGACTGAGAGCAGTGGAGTCTGTGCATCTTGGTTACTTACCGAGGTTAAGGAATGGCATCTCTGGTCATTATAATGGCATCTCTGGTCATTATAATGGTCATGTCTGGTCATCATATCCATGCCATGTAATGAACAGGTTGAATTAATAGATTTTGAATTAGAGTCACCATCATGCATTACTCGTTTTAGTGGTGCAGAGAACTTTGGCTCGGGTTTTGCTGGCATGGAGCAAATCGAACTAGACTCGACCAAGCCTCCAGCGACCAGACGCAGACCAAAGCAGATCAGAACCATAAGAGACTGAACTCTCCCAGACCTAGACCAGACCTCGACCAGACCAATCTATCTGATACACAAGGACACATGCCTTATGCTCCACCTCCATCCTGGCCTGGAGGGTCAGGGTCAAGGGGGTCGCCCGGAGAGCGTCGTCGAGCCGTCTGCTGTCCCTCACCACGGCCTGCTCAGAGTTCTGCTGGTGACATCATCCGTCGGAGACCCACTCACAGAGACCCAGGCCCACCACCTCCACCTCCTTCCCCTTTCCCTCCTGCGTTTCCTGGGTTTATTGTCTGGGCAGCCCCCCCCCCGGCTCCACTGACCCAAACACGGAAACAGCTGCCGGCTAAACCAGAGACCTGTCGGAGTGCTGGCCAAGGCTGGCCCTCCGACACCCCCCCCCCACACACACACACACACACACACACAATGACATCACCGCATCCTGCCCTGTATCGGAGCGTGGCCATGGCAACAGAGGTGACCTCTGTGTAAGGGTAAGGGAAGGAGGTAGAGTGGAGGTTGGGGGGGGGGGGGCACGGGGTGTCAGAGTCACTGTGGACGGCTGGAGAAGAGGATGACAAAGGGAGGAGAGGAGGAAGAGCAAATCAAGAGGAAGAGGATGTGGTGCAGAGGAAGTAGTTAAGAACCGACAGGAAGCCAGTAGGGTGAAAAGATTAGGGTCGGGGGGGTTGGTGGGACTGTAGATGAACCCACGAGGGTCCGGCTCCTGCCTTGTCTTGAGACGAAGTAGCAGCGCCCGCAGATGGAGCCCATAAGTCATAGAGCGGTGTAAACATTTAGAGCAGATCACAGGAGGGGAGAGCCCAGAGAGGACAATGAGGACCAGGAAGAGAGCAGGATCAAAGGGGAGAAGACCAGAATTAGTCATGAGAATAGAGCAGCATAGCAGCGTGCTGAGCACAGGAACAGTGTACCCTTACATGTAGCATCACAATATAGCATAGTGTAGCATAGCAGCATGCTGGGCAAAGTGCACAATGTAGCGCAAAATGGCATAAAGCACCATTGCAAATAGGTAGCATCATATAGCATAGCACAGAATAGCACTTTTTTTGTACGCGCTTTCTTGCAAGAAGCTAAAGTGCGTTTTGTGGTGGTGACAATAACAATGAATCTAATCCAAGTAGCATAACATACAGTAGCATGATAATATAGCATAGTGTGGCATACCAGAATGGCATAGAGCAGCAGAGAATAACAGTTTATCGTGTGTAGCGTAGTATAGCACAACATATCGTGCCATAGCGTCGCATAGCATAGAGAAGCACAGTACAACCTAATCTCCTTTTCTAACACAACGACTAAGCTTAGCCCGGCGTAGCCTAGCCCGGCGTCGCGCGGGTCCTCACCAGTAGGAAGGCTGCGGGTGTTGGGGATCTTGTGAGCTCCATCAGCAGTCTCAGGGCCTTCTCGTGGTTACTGCAGTACTCGCTGTAGACGGAGAACCTGCCCTTCTGCAGGGGAACACGAGAACACAGGCCGGTCACCACAACGAGGCATCGTGATAACGTTTAGTGTGCACCTCGACTGTCATCAAGTTATGTTATGTTACACGCATGTTCCGTTATGTTTCATGTGGTTTTTGTGTAGACATTATTCACTCATGACATGTTGTGTAAGTAAACCTATTCTCTGCATTTGTATTCTGTAGCTTTTACACTGTGAATAAAAACGTGTGTTTAATATCGTCCTGTGCTTCCTGCTCCGACACCCTCCTGTCCTGTGTGAGCGACGCTCCCCGTCCATCAGCAGCACCATCAGAGTTCCGGCCGGCGGGACAAAGGAAAGTTTAACTCGAAGCCCTTCGCTGAGCCCAACACAAACACGTCTTGCAGTATTGATGAGGGCCTTTTCTCTGGCCGACAGCTCCATTGTCTGCCGGAGCACGGGAGCAGACAGCGCAGCGCGGCCGCTCGGACTCCCTGTGTCACACGATCCTCGGGGGAAGCGCCGTTCAGGACGGTGTTTATATAGGGGACCCCCCCCCCGCTCTCCCCCCGACATGTGATCCACGGCGAGGCACCTGTACCGGACCCCCGCGGCGTTGGCGTGGCCCTGACAATGGCGCGGTAATTGGGAGGTGCGGCTGAAGTCCATTGTGGCGGGGCTCTGATCTAAGGGATTTGGTGCAGCCCCCCCCCCGGGGCCCGGGACCCCCGCTCAAAGCACGGACCGCCACGCATGAATATTCTGTAATTCATTCAGTCAGTCGTTCGTTGAGAGTTGAGGAGCAGATTTGTGCTGCTTGTTGAACACAACATCCAGATTATTATCATATTTCTGAGTGGAGAACGTCTGGGAGAACGTCCATAGGTAGGCTGTGGACAGTATGTCTGTACTTCCGTTTAATGGTCTACTCGAACTGCTCTTCCCGAGCAGAGCGACTGAAGCGAATGAAGCACTTTCTCCCGGCATGAACAAAGTACTCGGATCTTCGGGATCGAACCGCGTACCTTCCGGCCGGGAGTCCGACAGCCTCGCCACTAAGAGACTCAAGCCTCCCGCCGCAAAGGAACATTTCACATCGCTCTCTCTCCCTCTCTCTTCCCGTCTCCTGGAATATTGTCTGGGGTTCCTTCGTGGCTCAAAAGGAGGAATCGACACACATACAAGCAAACAAAACAAAACACACACACACACACACACAACACACACACACACACACACACACACACACACTGACACACACATGCTCAGAAACACACACACACACACACATGGCTCACACACTCAGAAACACACACACACAAACACACACACACACACACACACACACACACACACACACACACACACACACACACACACACACACACACACACACACACCACACACACACTCAGTAGCATGTTGCCGTCTCTGGCCGGCATGTGACAACGACCCGGCAGTCATAAAAACCACTGGTCTAAAAATAGCGCGCCGGAGCGACAACACATCCCCCCGCAGACACACCAATGAGACCCCTTTCACAGCCACAGGGGGCTATGGATTCTCAGGGCCTCACAGAGACCTTTGAAGGACACGGAGCGTACGCAGAGCAGGGCTCCACAAGGCTCCGTCTGTCTCTCTGATACACACATACACCCAGAGGGACGTGCACCCGGCCGTGGGGTTAAGAGGCAGGGCCAGAGGACGGGGGACCGGGAGAGAGGGCGGGGCCAGAGGACGGTGGACCGGGAGAGAGGCGGGGCAAAGGACAGGGGACCGGGAGAGAGGCGGGGCCAGAGGACGGGGAACCGGGAGATAGGCGGGGCCAGAGGACGGGGGACCGGGAGAGAGGCGGGGCCAGAGGACGTGGGACCAGGAGAGAGGCGGGGCCAAAGGACGGGGGACCGGGAGAGAGGCAGGGCCAGAGGACGGTGGACCGGGAGAGAGGCGGGGCCAAAGGACAGGGTCCGGGAGAGAGGCGGGGCCAGAGGACGGGGGACCGGGAGAGAGGCGGGGCCAGAGGACGGGGGACCGGGGAGAGAGGCGGGGCAGAGGACGGGGACCAGGAGAGAGGCGGGGCCAAAGGACGGGGGACCGGGAGAGAGGCGGGGCCAGGGGACGGGGGACCAGGAGAGAGGCGGGCAGAGGACGGAGGACCGGGAGAGAGGCGGGGCCAGAGGACGGGGGACCGGAGAGAGGCGGGGCCAGAGGACGAGGAACTAGGAGAGAGGCGGGGCCAGAGGACGGGGGACCAGGAGAGAGGCATCACACTGGGGTTCCAGGCTCTGCGGGTTACAGAGCGACCACAGTGATGTCAGTGTTGGGCCCGCTGCACGCGCCTCAGACAGGAGCACACGGTCACAAACAGAGCAAATATTTACACCTTCTGCGGTTCATCCTCAATGCCTTGCTTCATGTGCAGGCTGGGTGGGGGGAGTGGGGGGGGGGGGAGGGGGGGGGCTTAATGTTCCCATTCAGCAGGAAGGAAATAAGCTGACGCGCCTTTGAGTCGCTCAGCCAGCGCTTTTTACCAGAGGACTTACAACACTTGGGAGGTTTTGTTTTTGGAGAAACGGGTCAGGTAGGGGTTAGGGCGTCTTGCTCAATGCCGTGTGGGTGACAGGACGTTGGGCTGAAGAGAAGAGGAAGTGACACGCCGCTCGGGACACGGGCGGCCATCAAACCTGTGGGCGCAGCACGGCGTGTCTCCGTCATGGTTATCGTGTTAGTGGGCTGAACCACGAGACGCCGTCAAGTACCTTATTAAGCCAAGGGTCCTCCCCGCTCCTCCCTTCTCCTCCCCTCCCCTGTGAGTAGCAGACATTCTGTAGCCCCCACAATGCCGAGGGGTTAATCAAATCTCAGCCGTGGTGTTGACCCTGAGGGGGGAGGGGGCGGGGGGGGTCAAGGAGTCGCAAAACATGAGGCTGTGCTCTGATTGGCTGAGCGGTGTGGAGAGGAGAGGTCACAGGCTGGGGGTGGTGGTGTAGGGTGGAGGGGGGGTGGTTGATTGTGGTGGTGGTGGTGGTGTAATAGATATTCTGTGCGTAGCCCGATACCTCCGCCACAGAGATAAACACCAACACGGTGATGTGCGCGTGTCACAACACACAGACACAGACACAGGCGCCCGGCGACACGCACAACAGACTGCATAAAACATGGACGCACTTGGTTGGGTTTGTCTGGCTCAGGTAGGCTGTCCCTCCAAAGCCCCAGCCATCTCTTAACATCAGGACGCTTGTTTACATTCTCTCCGTTTGTTATCTTTCAATGGGCTGCAGCAAAACAAGTGTTACATAACGCGGGATTCTGGTCACGTGACATGAGCACCTTCTGGTGATGGGCCCGCGCATCTTAAGAGAGCGAGACAGGGCTTATTAGAGAGCGAGAGTGAAATTGTGTGGGGCAGGGCAGGATAGAGAGGGAAAGAGACAGAGATAGATAGATAGAGAGGAAGAGAGGGAGCGAGAGAGAGACCTCGAAAGCCAGAGAAAGCCAGAGAGAGAGAGAGAGAGAGGAGAGAGAGAGAGAGAGAGAGAGAGAGAGAGAGAGAGAGAGAGAGAGAGAGAGAAGAGAGAGAGAGAGAGAGAGAGAGAGAGAGAGAGAGAGAGAGAGAGAGAGGAGAGAGAGAGAGAGAGAGAGAGTACATTGTCCCTTGGCAGCGCGGGCCAGTGTCTTCCTCCCGGACACAGGACCGCTTTGTGTCCCTGGGGGCCACACAAGTTCACACAGAGGGGACCGGAGAAGGGTGAGAGGAGAGGGAGAGAGAGGGGGAGAGGGAGAGAGAGAAACAGAGACAGGGAGAGAGAGAGAGAGAGAGAGAGAGAGAGAGAGAGAGAGAGAGAGAGAGAGAGAGAGAGAGAGAGAGAGAGAGAGAGAGAGAGAGAGAGAGAGAGAGGGGGAGAGAGAGAGAGAGAGAAATAATAACAAAACAAAAAAAGAAAAAAGGAAAAAAACAAAGAAAACAATCAGGACGAAATAAAAAGGAAGGAAACAAAAGGGGAAAAAAAGAAAAAGGAAGAGAGGAGAGAGGAGAGAGAGAGAGAGAGAGAGAGAGAGAGATGAGAGAGAGAGAGAGAGAGCAGACTGAGGGGAAAGCCTGTTGGGTGGAGGTGTGTGTGTGTGTGTGTGTGTGTGTGTGTGTGTGTGTGTGTGTTTGTGTGTGTGTGTGTGTGTGTGTGTGAGATCACTCACATACTGCAGGAACACGTGGCCCAGTGCATGCTGGGGATGGGGCTCAGGGCAGCAGGATGGCCTCCACAGCTGACAGGAGCCCTGTGTGCAGACCCAGGATGTCCTCGATGTTGGAGAACAGGATCTGAGGAGCGTTCAAACCCAATGTATTTACACACGTCGTTTGAGGGCACTTTATATGAGGTTTTCAGTTAAAAAAAAAAAAAAAAACATGGGTTAAGTTCTTACGGAAAATGATGATGACATGTGGATGAAGCACAATCAGGAGAATAATGGCACAAGGAAAACAATAGAGCGATAGCATCTTTAGCATTAGCGTTGTATGTGCGATATTGTTGTGATTCATGACCATGTAAAACATTCTGTGTGGCATTTGGGAAGGGCACTATATAAATACACTGTCTTGCCTACAAAACAGCAAAGAGGGAGTGAATAAATACTGTACTCCCTTCAACATCTTCCAACATAAAATACTAAATCTGTAAATGAAAACAGTGCAGTGTCTGCACTGAGGCAGCTTCCCTTGGTGGACTCATGACAACCTTTGCGTTGTGTATCAGAAGACGCACCAACAGGCAGAAATCACAACTCCAGAGTAAAGTACAATCAATAAGAAGGATCCCAAAAGACAGATCATCTAAAGCAGAAGTACCCTCCAGTCAGGAGACGACGTGCGTCATGGGATACGACAGCCATGCCCATACACTGTTTGGCGTGACTTTGAGGCTGTGACCGCACCGGGGGGGGGGGGGGGGGGGGTGTGGCGTGGCATGGCGTGCCCTACGGAGCGTGTAAAGACAAGCGGTACCTTGACATGCTCTGGAGTCAGACACTGCTGGTCCTCGGGCATCTGGCGGATCCTGTGCAGAAACGCCTGTGAGACAGAGAGGAGGAGAGCAGTGAGGTGAGGTGAGGAGGAGGAGGAGAAGGAGAAGGAGGAGGAGGAGGAGGCACAGTGTAAGAACACCACCTCCTCCCGCACCGCCGTTCAAACACAGAAAAACTTTATTCACAACACTCTCTCTTGACAGGCTGTGGCAGGGCTCCGGCACCCGCGGGGCAGGGGCTGCGCGGTGCAGTGGACTCTGAAAACGGCTAGCGTTCAAGCTGATGATGATGGTGATGACGAAGAGGACACCGATCGACACGGAGGACAGCATTACCGCCCGTCTGTTGTGGCTCACTGTTTATGGAGCCGAGCTGCTGGTTAAATGTCTAAACATCTGCCATGCGCAAGCTGCCAACTTAAGCACCACACACACACAGACACACACAGTGGGGTGTGTGTAGCGGATGGCTGGTTTAAGCATCCATCAATCCACAACACGCACTCTTAGTCCAATTGGCTTACTGTACTTCAGTCCACCTGGGATAAGGAGAGGACCAGACCAGACGAGGAGAGACACCCTGACATTCAACCAGCCAGCTCCGTGGACCAGCTAGGCGGCGGCGGGTCAGCCGGCCCCAGCGTCTCCTGACCGACGCCGCTCTAGAGACGGACCTCTCGCAAGCCACTCAGCACCACCTCCTTCATGTGTTCACGGTGAGGCGCCCAGAATAGCCGGGCCGGCTGGACGGCTCCGCCGGGCTCATCGGAGGAGCCGGCGGTCTGGGAACCGGCACTTTGTCCTGCTGCTTGTTTGACGGGTCACTTTGGGGCTTCTTTCCCGCCTGGTTCTTGGCAGGGCGGGTCGGCTGCCGGGGGCCCTCGGGCGGAGGCTCATTAGGGCCCCCATATGGTTCAGACTGAGCTATCAGGGGCTACACTTGAGTGGGCGGTCATGTGAGAGATCTCCCCCTGGCAGGGGGAGGAAGACGGGGGCTTCTCAGTCTGGCTCACACACTACAGGCGGGGGGGGGGGGGGGGGGGGGGGGGGGGGGGGGGTGATGGGTTGAGATGGGGAGCCTCGAGGAAGCAAAGGAAATTTGAGGAGAGTGTTTTGTTTAGATAATAGATCAAGGAGAGGATGAGAAAAAACTCAAAACTATCTGGATGTATCTGGCGATGGAGCCACGCCATCTTAAGAGAGGGAGATGAGGGGGGGGGGGGGGGGCGCAGGGTGAGGGCCAGGGAGAGAGGTTAACACAGCTGCCATCCACATTCGATTCAGTCCAGAGAGGGGAAAATAACACTGAACAAATCACCAGACAGATGTGGCAGGGTGGGGGGAGAAGGGGGCAACATAGAAGGCTTCAAAGACACCCTTGAGTCGCGTGGTCTGGACAGTGCACTGGCTCCCCGCATTGTTCTATAGAATTGGATCCATGCAGTGTTTTATATAACTGGACATGTGCAGTGTTGAATTAGAACTGAGTCTATGCAGTGTTTTATATAACCGGATATGTGCAGTGCTGTATTATAACTGAGTCTATACAGTGTTTTATGTAACTGGATATGTGCAGTGCTGTATTAGAACTGAGTCTATACAGTGTTTTATATAACTGGATATGTGCAGTGTTGAATTAGAACTGGATCTGTACAGTGTTTTTATATCACTGGATATGTGCAGTGTTGTATCAGAACTGGATCTCTACAGTGTTGTATTAGAACCGAGTCTATACAGTGTTTTATCTAACCGGATATGTGCAGTGTTGTGTCAGAACCGGGTCCATGCAGGGTCTATAGAAGTGATCTAAGCAGCGGTGCCACAGCACAGGAAATGTTTATTTAGAGAGAAAGAGGAAGCGTTGGCCGGCCCTCAGAGACCATGGAAACCAGCAGGGTTTGAAAGCCCGGGCAACAGCAGCGGCAAACCGCTGATAACAAATCAATGACATCCTGGAGACCCAGGCGTCCGCCAAGGGGAGCCGACAGGCCGGGGATTATTGGAAGACTCCTCGTTTTCCAAAACAACTACCAGGTTAGCATCAAACCCCTCCCCGTAGCTAAGGCCCACCTGCCCGCCGTTGTCATAGCAACGGCCCCGTCTCCGCCGCGCTGGCCGGCTGGCCGGGGCCGGACCTCGGGTGACCCGCGGCGGGGGGCGGTTCTGGCCGGACCCTGAGAGCGCGGGGACCTGGCTGGCCTGCGTGCCGGCGGGGGGGCCGCCCTGCACTCTGACGCACAGCGGGCCGAAGCTCGGAGAGATCGCCGCTGGGCAGGGGGGCGGGGGGGGCAGGGGGGCTCACGCTGTCGTTTACACTGACTGATGACGGAGGTGACAGGGGTGGGGGGGGGGGGAACAGCCACTCTAAGAAACCACTGGAGAGAAGAAATATCTGATGGAGCCATTAAGAGATAATGCATAGATAATGTATAGATGAGCATGGACACACACACGCACACGCACGCGCACGCACAGACGCGCACGCGCACGCACACGCGCACGCGCACGCACACGCACACGCACACCGGAATTAGGCAAATGCCATCCGATTGGAAAATGGCGTGAGGTCACAGGCTGGAGGCTAATCTCGAGAGGACAACAGACAATAACGAAGGGAGAGACCAAAATAACACACGGCCTTTCTATTGCAACGGAGCCGCGCACCAGCAGCCGGATCAGGGAGACACTCCGAGACGCGTTGCCGGGGCGGCGTGGACACTCGAGTCCACTCCTCTCTGACCACATCACTCACCGCGGCCCCCCGTGGCGTAACCATGACAACCTTGTTTCCGCCGGACGCCTCGTTTCATAACGCGGCCGGTGTGCCAATGCGGCCGGGGTGTAGCACCAAAGGGGTAACACCGGGAATGTGACACACACACACACACACTGACGAAACGTGGCGCGATGACGTAATACCATCATATTAATAGTCACCGCTATTAATGAGGAATCTATATTGATATGACTCTGCATTAGTGGAACCA
>JAXIVH010000684.1:33841-48841 GCA_036785325.1 Urophycis tenuis
CAAGGGAAACCAAAACGTGTGTCTGGTTCCTCCCTCCAGAGTCTCTGGGAAGAAGTCCACCAAGAGAACCAAGTCCCTCAGCGGGCCCCTGTACGTGTTCCGGGGCCGCATCAACACAGAAGTGATGGAGGTGGAGAACGTGGAGGACGGGACAGGTGTGTACTTTTTGTGTGTGTGTGTGTGTGTGTGTGTGAGTGAATGCCAACCACAACGGCACTCACTGATTCAGTCAATTCATCCAGTGGACTCTCATTCGTCCCCCAAGTCATTTGGGAGATGCTTTTTTCCAAAGAGATGCATCACTTTTTATCCTACGTGCCATTATGGATCAGGTAGTGGTCAGCGTCTTTCTCAGAGATTCCTACAGGTAGACTGTGATCATTGGGAATCAAACCCAGGACCTTCCGGGTGAGAAATGCCTCTGTGAATATTGATTAGATTTATAATAAATGATCCACTTGTTGTTACTTCATTAAACTGTATAACAGCACATTTTGCACTAAATCATGTTACTCGTCTAACCTGTTGCCATAGTGCACCAGTAAGCTGTAGCACCAGAACGTAGAAGACAGCTGAGAGGAATCAGATAGTTGTGGACAGAACGGGGTGGAGATGCACCGCCTCACAGCGAAACCAGCATCAATCTGTCGAGCTGCAAGCCGACACGTGCATGTCAGCAATACTACTGCACCCACGTGCCGCGCTGTGCTCGCTATGCTCTTGAGGTTACACTGAAAGTTTCATCTCTCTGGATGTGCGCGGGGGGGGGGGGGGGGGGGGGGGGGGGGGGGGCGGGGCGGCGGGGGGGCAGGAAACCACTTGCCTCCTCGCGCTCTCACATATCCTCTGCTGGTTGTTGTTGTTTTTCTGACAATGACAGAAGATGGTTTGAAACAACACATGTGCATTTCACGGCCGGGCCCTAAAACCCAAACCGGTGACGGGGAACGGAAACCCGCAGTCCTCCAAGTTCCTCAGCCCTGGTTACGATTCTGAGAACTGCTGCGTCCAATATCAGATACATACATGCAGCACCTAGATGACCCGGAGACGACTGCCGATGAGCCCCACTCCCCCTCGGCATGAGCAACACAGTCGGTTGCACCGGAGGGGCGTGGAGGCGGTGGGCAGCGCGATGGAAACATTGACGGAAGCGCGAGGGTTTGAACGGCGTGGTTTACACTGGCACCTCGTTTCTCTGCGACACCTTGCTACTGCACGGATGTCGCTCAGCGGTTGCGGGCGTCTTCACCTGCAGCGCGTTACTTTACAGACATTCAGGGCCTCATTTACTAACATTTGCGACCGCAGCATAATCTGCGCCAGCGCCGAGCCGTTATTTGCGCAGCATTCGTCACCGCACTTTACGTTACGTACGTTACGTTACGTATTTATCAAACCCGTACTTCATCAGGCAATCAGCGCCATACTCCGCCCTAGTGTAATTAGCGCACCGTTAAAAGAAGGGAGAATGGGGCTGCGTGTTTGCGTAACCATGGACGATCCAAGAAAAAGAAAAAAAAAGTTCAGCGACCAGGAAGTGGAGCTATTGGTAGATGAAGTGTCGGCCAACATCCAGATTTTGCTCTTACAGCAGCTGCCATGTCCTTGTTTACAGGCTCAAGCAAAACCCGCTTCCTGGTTTACACCTGCTTTTATGAGCCGGAGATTTGCGCTCCAATCAGAGGCAGGCTATTTGCGCATTTACCCCGTTGCGCCACGTTAGTAAATACGGTTCCATGTTTTTACGCCTATTTTACCCGCAAATTACGCTAGAAATGGGCGCAATTCTGTTAGTAAATGAGGCCCTCAGTGTACTGGGTCAGAGTTGAGATTACAGCGTGGTTCATGAGGAATGGCCACCGACCTATCAGCAGCTGCAACCAGTATCTGTGGGTTCATGCACAGGATTTGTTGGTTCCTAGGAGTGATCTTGTTCACACCCAAAACTTAAAACACTAAGGACCTCGGCAGGAAACAAACATGGGGTCACGCCTTGTGAGACCAAAAGTTCAAAAAACTAAGTCCCCGACTTCTGCTTCTGGAAGTTCCCACGGAGGGCCCCGGAAGGCTCTCTTGACGAGGAGGGTCTGAATCTCCCCCCGCGCTATTTATACGACCTCCAGGACTAATGCAGTCCATTACACGGAGCCATTCATTATTCATCAGACACCTGCAGCCACGCGCTGATAAAATTAGAGTGTGGCCCTGGGAGTGAGGAGCTGGTGGCGAGACGCCCCTTCACTGGTCCCACGCCGGGCCGCGGGGCAGCAGCAGCAGCACGGGCACGCCGGCCCGGGTGGGCTTGTAAAGCGTCCTGCTGTCAATTGGTAAACATTTACAAAGGGAACCCCCCCTCCACCCCCCCGCCCCCATGCGATTGACATTTTAAATGGCCGTTTGAGTTTTAATTATGTTCATGGTTATAGTTTGAGTCACACGTCGTGACCTCCTTTACAAGGGGGCGGGTGGGTTCTGTGCCTAAGTGAGAATGCCAGTGGTGATGGTCATGATTTATGTTGGATGGAGAAGCCGTTTTTTTTTTTTTTTTAAAGGAGGCATGTATGCAGTTGAAGGACCTCTTGACAAACGTAGATGCCTGAGTTTAGTTGGTTATCAACACTGGAACAGTAGCAGCAGTGATAATAATAATAATAATAATACATAGGTTTTGTATAGCGCTTTTCTAGGTACCCAAAGACGTTTTACAAAAACACAAAACAAAAACCAAAAAGGAAACAAAGATAGGATAAAGAAAGTATTTTGACAGTATTACACTGACACTGCCTTGCCACATTTGGAAGCAGTGAAACATGCACTGAGATGGCTGCAAACGCTCTCCAGCATGATGACATAATAATGTAACTGTGCGGTAGCCGTGTGTAGCCACACAATGCTGTATGATGTGACGATGTAGCAGTGACACGACGCCAGCCACGGCGGCGTCACGACGACGTGTACCGATGTGTCAGCGTAATGACGTGATGCTTGTGTGACCGTCGCCAGCGGACTACCACAGCAACAACTACACCGTGACCAACGGCTGGAAGATCCACAACACGGCCAAGAACAAGTGGTTCGTCTGCATGGCCAAGAACGCCGAGGACAAGCAGAAGTGGCTGGACGCCATCTTGAGAGAGCGGGAGCAGAGAGAGAGTGAGTTGCTTCTTGTCTTTTACCAAATGCCCTTCTTTCGAGTCACTAATGAGCAGGGGTGGGGGGTAACCCTCTTGCTCAAGGTGGCCTACAGGTACAACTGGGGACGGGGGCTCTCGCTGGTGTCTCTGCTGAATCAACCCCCCCCGGGTGGGAAGTCACAGCTGGGTCAAGGAGCTCATTGACAAGACTGGAATAGCTGGGTGTGTTAAACTGTGTGTTGGATCAGAGAGAACCAGGCAGGCTGAGACTCGCCAAGGAAAACACCCCGCTTAGCAAGGACAGGGGAATAAAATAGGCTCAACTGATTATTCAAACGTGAATGAATGAGCAGCATGCGGTCATTTTAATGCTAATGGTTTTTGAATATGAGCCAGAAGTCTTGTTTGAAGTCATGGTAGCCCAGAGCAGGAAACAATTCATGATATTGAGATATATTTGATGTTTGAGACCCCTTGATATGAAATCCAGAAAGATGGATGAAAAAATGACAACGCGATTAGCCTGGTAGCATTAGTGCGCATTGTTGCTGCTGGTGCTCTGACTTCCTACTTCTGAGGTAAAATGCGTGTTTTGCACCTGTTCAACACTTACCATCTGTCATTGTTGTTGTGTATGCAGTTAGGCTTGGGGGCTCTTAAAAGGCTTTAACCAGATTTGGGCCTTCAGATGGTGTCACCCAATAGCACTGCGGTGTAGAAACCTAGAACATTGATTTGGCCAGGCCATCGGTAAAGGGCTTGGAGCTCTGCACCTGACACCTCCCTCAAGAGGACTCCTGTGTTACACCTTCTCAAATGAACCCTGCTAAAGACATGTGGGCAAGGCCAAGGTGAGCAGGTGGTGGGGCAGTTCAAGGATGACCTGGCCTTGATCATCTGGAGGTAAAGTAGAAGTTAAGGAGGTTACTTCAGGAGAGGAGAACGAATGGGTCAGCTAGCTGTATCGGTTTACAGCCCTGTGGAAATCGACCTGGAGATAGCAGATGGTGGTGTGGCGTGGGCGGGGGGCTTCCAGTGATCTGACGGCAGATTATCATCCCCCTCCCAACACCTCCAGCCCCTAGACCATCACCTGTTTCTTAAACCTCTTATACTTCTACAGAAAGGGCTATGCTCGTGGGATACTTCACTTAAAACCATTATGTCTGGATAAGTTTGATATGAATAAGGCACCACTCACCACCTCATCAATAAGCGTGCTTTCATCCAAAGCCACTTGGGGGTGAATTTAGATGCATGACATTTTGGAGCAGGCAGGTGCTACGGGGCATCTTGGCTCCATGATGCCCACAGCTCGCGTGGGCTTCGGGAGTCCGAGCCGAGCCCATTCACCTACGGCATGTGGCCATGTGGAGTGGGGCTTGATAACTGAAGAGGTGTGTTTGACAGCACCAAACCCCCACGCCAAGCACTTAGCCTAGATCTCCCACGGTGACACGCTGGCCCTGGTCTGGGTCGCTTCCTCTGTTCCACAAATAGGAACATTGTCGTAGCGAGGCCCGGCCAACTTTCCCACCGCTGGCCCGCATTGTCTGTTCCTCACGTGGCCACGCAACACGTGGCGATGTTTCCGCCGGTCGATAGCGGGGCCTTTTCCGAGCCCTCCCGGAAGACCGGGGGTTCAGTTTTAATTTGACGTCCATCTCGCACCAGCTGGGTCGTGTCGGCCTCTCCTCCAATCACGCGGGCTTCTGAGGGGAGCCGGCGATGGAACGGAGTGGGGTGAGAGAGAGTCTGTGTGTGTGTGTGTGTGTGTGTGTGTCTGTGTGTGGGTGTGTGTGTACCAGCTTGTGCCAACGGCAATGGGAGGACAAGGAGCTGTTTTGGACGGGGGCCGACAGCTGGGGGCCAGAGGCGAGGAGCCGGGAGGCCCCTGGACCCAGACGGATGTTTCTGTTGTTCAATGGCTCTCATTGTTTCAGCGGCGCTCCAGCTGCTGTCCCAGTGTAATCCGAGCGCCCCCACCCCCACACCCACCCACCTCTCCATCAGAAGCTGCCCGAGCTCACTGCTGTGGGGCTGTGGGTGCCGGGTCTGCCCTGGGAGCGCAGCACTTTCTCAGGGTTTCAAGCCCGTTTGAAATAGGTTCGAATCCCACGTCGGAAGCAGGGACGCTCGGAGACTCACGCGTCAGAGTGGTGGCCATTATGGACAGAAGGGCGTCAAATCATCATATGATGTTTGTGAGGGGTGTTGTTTCAGCGATGGTATCACGGCATGTGGTTTAGTAGTATTTTTATTTTATGTGCAAAGAGTGTCCTGCCCTTCCTGTTTTACAGCGCTGTGGTTACAATACATTTACACAAAAAGATAAAGCTGTCATGATGAGATGTTTCTCGATGGGATCTTTGTGACGTGATGTTTCTCCTGCAGGCCTGAAGCTGGGGATGGAGAGGGATGCGTATGTGATGATTGCGGAGAAGGGAGAGAAGCTCTACCACATGATGATGAGCAAGAGCCGTCACATGATCAAGGACCGACGCAGGAAGCTCAGCATCGTGCCCAAGTGCTTCATGGGAAAGTGAGTTTTTTCATTTCCTCTTTTTTGACAAATCTACTTGCTACTTTTGACAAAGCTACTTAAGGCAACTTGTAGAGATGAAAGGCACCAAGGAGCAGGTAGGGGTTGCGGGTTATCTTGCTCACAGATGCCTCCAGGTTGGGAGGCTGGGGTCCAACACCACAGCCACCCCTGGACTATCCTGCCATCTCTTCTGGCCTCCTCTCACGTTTCTGTCGCCCTGGAATGCAGATCCACGTTTCTCTGTCTCCCCCGACTACTAATCACAGTGAATTTCTCTGCGTGTAGAAGTGTACATGAACACTGTAATTTCAAAGCAATTGCAAGTCAGTTTAGGTTGAAACGTGTTATCAAGAAGCAGGACTCATGGCATCCTGCTCAAGGACGTCCACATTGGGGTCTGAACCCAGAACCATCGGGTGGGAGCCAAACACCAGTACCAGAGCCTAACAGAAACCTTGTAGGAGTTGAAGCCCCGAGCCCGCAGTGGGTCTTTCCCTGTCAGTCACCCGAGCAGGGGAAGCTGCCCTCTGAGATTAGCAGACCCCGGGCCTGGAGAGCCAGTCTGGTTCAGCCCCAGCATCCTGCTGTTTGTACAAAGCAGCGCCGTGATTACCTCTGAGTCTTGCCCTCCGACAGCTCTCGTATCACCCGGCAAACACTTCCTGAGCTAGACTTTCCTCTTTTACATGCTGGCTGGAATGTGTACACACACGGAAATGTACACAGGTCGACGCATGCGCGCGCGCACACACACACACACACACATAAACACACATAAACACACATAAACACACACATACACACACACACACACACACACACACACACATAAACACACATAAACACACACTTACACACAGACACACACACTCAAGCGGACCAACACATTGGCACAATCAGCTTCTAAATGGACTCTTATTTTCAAGAGGAAAGTCGCTGATTTCCTGTTGAAAAAAAACAACGATTTTCCAGTAACCCTTTTAACTCCCCCCCCCCCACCACCACCACCACCTCCAAAACACATCATCAGTTTGCTTCGCCCACACCTTCTCCCTCCTCCCCTTCCCCTGTCCTCCACCCTCCTCTCTTCCTCCACCCGTCCCTGCCAGACACCCGTTAGCATTGCCCCACACAGGAGAAGTCTGCCTGCAGGGCGGCCAGCAGGGCTTCAGGAAGTCAGGTGGTGGTATGAAGGCATAGCTACGTGATGAGAGCAGGTCGTGGGAGGTGGATGACACCTATGATCTATGATATGATCTATGATCTATGATGGTCAGACACAGGACTTTCACCCCGGGGGGGTCTGGGGTTCGTGTCCTGGAATATTTTTTAGATAGTTGGGGACTTTTTATCTTTTTATTCTCGGGTTTAGGCAGTACAACCACATTGCCAGGTTTAGTGTCAGGCAGAGGGTCTTGGAGTTAGGGTTGACTTCCTGCCTGCTGAGTTATCTCTACGTTTGGGTTGTCTGATGAAATAGTCTGCAAGTTCCCGTGCTCGGAGCGCTAGACGTGCTGGGTCTCTTCTGAAGTGTATATCTGCACTGCGGGGCGTGTACCTCCTCCCTCAGCGTACCTCCTACACCCTCAGTGTACCTCCTACACCCTCAGTGTACCTCCTAACCCTCAGTGTACTTCCAGCAGTTCCCCATTGGGGATATTCATGTCTTCACTTTCTACTTCACAGTAAATACTCCATGGGTGGGCAATGGGAACAGCACACATGCATGGTAACATGAACTAGCTTAGCAAGGGCGTTTGCACGCCAGAGCTAGCTTTGGATTTGACATGTATTTTTCTGAAGTGGCCCCTTACTTGCTCTGTCCCCACCACACTGACGTCTCTACTCCAGGAAGCAACACGTAAAGTACAAAACGTACGATAACGGCTCACTGATCATGCCTTCAGTTAACACTCAGTTAACTTCAGTTAACACTGAGGGCAGCAGAGTTCAAAACACTACAGACCAATTATCAATTGCTGTTCAGCATCCAACTGTTAATGATTGACCATAGATATGGTCCTCATATAGCCTGCCCAAAGCAGTTAAGACTAGTTAATACTAGTTTATTGAAACCTTGGCTAAACCAGACCCAGCCAAATCCCCAACCCATCTTCAAACCATTCAACCAGAGCAGCCTGGGTATGAACCTGACTCCAGCTTTCTGGAGATAGACTCACATACAAAACTCACATTTATAAGTAAGTAGCTGAACTTGGGCAAGCGGCAAGAAAGCCTTTTCGTGGAACGGCCCATCTCAGCAGCACAGGTGGACGACACAGAGTATATCCTCTTCAGCATAGCTTCATTAGCATACTTAATGTAGCCTAGCCTCGATAGCATAGCTTTGTTACCATCACCTCTATAGCTTTGCATCTTTAGCAATGCTTCTTTAGCATAGCTTTTTTCTTGCGAAGTCTTTGTAACATATCGTCTTTAGCATACCTTTTGTTAACATAGTTTTTTAATCATATCCTCTCTAGCATAGCATCTTTAGCATAACCTCTTTCGCATATCTTGGTAGCATAGTTTCTGTTGCATTTCTTCTGCAGTATAACAACTTCAGCATAGCTTAAGAAACAGCTGTCTGTTGACATCATCACTGGTTGGAAATCTCAATCTGGTTTTAACTTGTCTTCACCTTTCCCTCCCTTTTTCCTTTTCTGAAACATCGAACGCACACACACACACGCACACGCACACGCACACACACACACGCACACTCTAGTGCCTGAGCGTTGTATTAATTTCCATAACAGCTCTGTTTCCAAAATTAACCCGGCTCTTACATAACACCCCACCCTCCCTCACACACACCCCCCCCTTACCCTCCCCTCACCCCACCCTCCCCTCAACCCTCCCCTCTTCTCGTTTAGGTCCACTGCCACCGTCAATTAACAGCTCCTTCCTTTGACAGAGGCACACACACACACACAGCTACACACCACACAGTGCACAATCACACACACACACACACACACACACACACACACACACACACACACACACACACACACACACAATCACATACACACATGGCTACACACCACACAGTGAGGCAGACGCACACGCGACAGACGGACAGTGGCGCAGACACACAGTCCATGAGTCCTAGAGTATCAGCTGGTAGGTCGTAACTGCGTCTCATAATTGTTATGGTAAAATATTCCTCCTGGTCCCTGACCAGACACAAAAACATATCGCCAGCTGGCCAAGGTGACCTCTATTCACCACAACATGACCACTCTGGGGTCATGTTGTGGTTCAATGACACACACACGCGCATAGACATACAGACACACACGCACATGCACGTGCACACATGCGCACAGGCACACACACACACACACACACACACACTTTGATTACCTTTAGTTAGTTAGTCAAGCAGTTCCATCTTTTGACTTTGCATTAAAAGGACATAAGCTGTTGAACCTAGCGCGCGCACACACACACACACACACACACACACACACACACACACACACACACACACACACACACACACACACGCCCACGCGCACAGCGCCAGTCCCATTCAGTGCTCATCATACCAGGGGAATTGATTTAGCTCGGTGGCGTGAAGGAGCGGACAGGAGGGAGAGTGAACACATTAGTCTGACCACGGAGGAGCAGCAGGAGGAGGAGGAGGGAGTAGAGAGGAGGGAGGAGGATAATGTTCTATATGTCACAATGTTCTATATGTGATAATGGTCTCTATGTTCTGTGGGTTCAAGTGAGTTTTAATGTTCCATAGTATATAGTTTATATACTTTATGTTTTCAGTGAGTTTGTAATGTTCTAATGTTCTCTCTGTTCTGTAGGTTCCAGTGAGTTTTATTAAATGTTATCTACAGTATGTTCTAATGTTCTCTGTGTTCTGTGGGTTCCAGTGAGTTTGTGTCGTGGCTGCTGGAGAGCGGAGAGATCAGCAAACCAGACGAGGGGGTGAACCTGGGCCAGGCCCTGCTGGAGAACGGGATCATCCACCACGGTACCTCGCCTTCTCTCCTCTCCTTCTCTCCTCGCCTTCTCTCCTCTCCTTCTCTCCTTCTCCTTTCATTTGCTTTGTTTTCCCGTTGTTTTCCGTTCTTCTGTTCATTCTTTCTGTTGTCCTTTATTTCTTTTCTCTTTATTTATTTGTTCCTTCTTTCTTCCTTCTTTCCGTGGTTCTTTCTTCCATTCTGGGTTTTCTTTTTTCCTCTTCTCCGTTCGTTGTTTCTTACCTTCTCTCGTGTTCTTTTCTTCCTTCATCGTTTCCTCGCTCTCTTTCTTACGCTTGATTTAAATGGCCTTTGTTTGGGTGGTTTTCATTCAAAGTCTTTCTCATCTGCAAGGAAACGGGCGTACGGTCTCTCTTACTTTTGAACGCTGTGACACACACACACACACACACACACACACACACACACACACACACACACACACACACACACACACACACACACACACTGTCTCCCCCCTGGCCGGGAGATGAGTCAACACACGGGACCGTGTCTCCTGCTCACAACCTTGACAGCTCGAGCCTCCAGTAGCTACTGGTTCCCCTCCTCACTGTCTCCTCCTCTTAGTCATCCTCCCTTGCAGCCTCCCCTCTCTCTCTGTCTCTCTCTCTCTCTCTGTCTCTGTCTCTGTCTCTGTCTCCCTCTCGCTCTCTCTCTCTCCTTATCACTCCCCGCCTTCCTCTCTCTGTCTCCCTCCTCTCTTCCAATCTCCGGCTATTGCTCATTATCTCTCCCCCTCACAGTTTGTGTCTCTCTCTCTGTCTCCCTCCTCTCTGAGCTCCTTATCTCTCTCTCTCTCTGTGTCTCTCTGACTGTCATCCTCACTCTGTGCACTCTGGGAAGGAATGGCCATGACATCATTTCCTCTTCCTTTATAGTTCCAAGTGCAGCACTCGACTCGGTGCACCTGTTGGGTAGTAGTAGAACTCCTTTAGAGAGCGTGGGTCTGCGGCGCGCCGTCCCTGAGCTGCGCCCAGCGCCGTGCTGTCAGGGTCAAGGACGGAGGACCTGTGAAGCAGCGTGTCCACTGCTCTGCACCGTCCAGCCGGCACGCTGCCCTCAGGGCCTCACGCTGTGCAGCCCCGCAACCCAGTGGCTGCAGTCCAAAGGGAAGAAATAATATAAGCTGTATTGTAGTAGTGAGCACGACGTGACTACCTTGTCATTAGTAGAAACCGCCGTCATAATAGATAAATACGGAAAGCAACTTCAGGAGGAGTTTCATCCGAAAGCTACACCCTCAGCGTTCAGACGCCCGGTGAAGCCCCCTGCGGCCCCCCGCCAAGCAAGGCAGCGGCGACGCAGCAAGCATGGGCGCCAAAGGTCGGCTTCTGAGGCGCTTAGAAAGGGGAAACACACACACACACACACTAACACAATCACACAATCACACACTCACACACACACACACACACACACACACAGATATAAACTCACACACACTCACACTCACACTCACACTCACACACACACACACACACACACACACACACACACACACACACACACACAGATATAAACACACACACACACACACACACCCACAATCACAAACAAACATACACACACACAGATATAAACACAAACACACACACACACACACACACACACACACACACACACACACACTCACACTCACACTCACACACGCTGCCTCTCTCACACACTAACACTCACACACCGCTCAGCCCGCCCCCCCCCCTCCAGCTCTCAGACCCCAGGGTGAGTAGGGTCCGGTAAACCCGCTCTAGGCTCTGCTCGGAGATAGCTCGGCCAGTTCTGGTGGGATGAGGATCCAAGACATTTGCATACATTTGTACACAACATTTGTATTACCGTGGGGGGCTCGTTGGCTGGACCCTCAAAGCCACTAATCGCTTCAAGCCCCATGCGGGCGTGTTGCCGGCAGTGCTATAAGTCACTCGCCCTCTCCCTCAACTCAGCCTCCTCTCCCCTCACCCTCCTGTCCGTACAGTAGGGTTATATCTGACCACAGCTTGAGGTCGGGGGGAGGCTGGGGAACCTGTCTGGGGAACCTGTCTGGGGAACCTGTCTGGGGAACCTGTCTGCGGTCCCGAGCGCTCCAGTGCGTGTTCCGACCAGATCCATTTCAACGGCTCGTTTGATCTCGAGGGATAATTTTACTGTAATTTCCAACACTGCGAAGCCTACCACTTATATTTCACAATGGGTGATTCTGTGGAGCATTCCAGAAGGTTCCCTGTCTTTAATGGGGGGGGGGGGGGTGGGTTGAGTCTAGACTCAAAGAGGAGGCAACGCTTTGGAAACCCCAGCCCACGCAGGCTCCTGTTTGGCATGAGACATTGTTTAGCTTTGCGAACAAATTTGAGTTGATTCGGATTATTGTCTGGCCCGGAGTTGTTGGCTGCAATTATCGGCGTTTTAGATTTAATTTTTGAGGTTGCTAATGTTGCATATGGATTTCTAAATTAGTTTTTCTCCTGCTGTCCTGGGTCGATCCTAACCGGGTTTGTTGGCTTGCTGATGCTGTAGCGTTTCCCCCCCCCCCCGCCGCGTGACCCAAAGTGCGCCGCTCCGCTTCCGCCCTGCGTCCTTTTGCCGTGCCTGACCCCTGACCCGTCTCCCCCTCTTCCTCCTCCCCCCCCCCCCCCCTCCCCCTCCTCCTCCAGTGTCGGACAAGCACCAATTCAGGAACGAGCAGGTGCTGTATCGCTTCCGCTACGACGACGGAACGTACAAGGCCCGCAGCGAGATGGAGGACATCATGTCCAAGGTAGCCCCGCCCATAAACACCCGGGGGAGGGAGGGAGGGAGGGAGGGAGGGAGGGATGAGCGATGGAACACTTTGTAAAGGTTTATCTCCATCCTTCTGTCATGCATTGAGTCTGTATGCTGCTGGTGTCTGACTGACAGGTAACGCAGTCTTTATAGCGTCTCTAAGCCCCGCCCCCCCACCCCCCACCCCTGTGTTCTGCTCTCCCGTAGGGCGTCAGGCTGTACTGCCGCATGCACAGCCTCCACACACCCGTCATCAAGTAAGTATCGCTCCATGTCGACACAGACACACACACACCCTGTTCCTCTCCTCCTCCCCCACCCCTTTGTATTACATTTGTACTTTTTACTCCCCCCTCCCTTTTCCTAACTCTGCCCTCCTCGCCGTAGCCCCCCCCCCATCTCACCCTTCATCTCCCTCCTCCCTACCCCCCCCCCACCCCCACCCACACCCCCACCCACACCCCACCACCTCACATCTATCTCTCCCTTCCATCTCTCCCCTATCTCCCCCGTATCTCCCCCTGCTGATTGAAGTTTCCAGGGTTTCCATTGTCCGAGGCAGCGAGGGCTTTGGTGCCGTGGACAAAAGGCCTTTCACACGCGACCATACCCCGTGCCGCACCGGCCAAATATTATGTCATGTTTTTCCGGAGGAATTTCAATCTCCTTTCGGTTGCCGTCAAAAACGTCTGAAACGAGATGATCTGTGTAACTAAAGTGGCATGATGGCATCTTGCGTCTCGCAAGGGTTTCGTCTTTGACTTCGACGTTTAATGAAAATGTAATGCTACCGCCTTGCATTAGGGATCGCGTGGAATCGGTTTTTTTTTAGCACAAATGACTAATATGGTTTTTTGTATTACAAAAAACTGTCCATCTCTCTCTCTCTTCCTCTCCCTCCCTCTCCCCCCCTCTCGCTCTCTCTTTCTCTCTCTCTCCCCTCTCTCTCTCCCTTCCCTCTCTCTCTCTCTCTCTCTCTCTCTCTCTCTCTCTCTCTCTCTTTCTCTCTCTCTCGCTCTCGCTCTCTCACTCTACATAATTCCTTGATGGGGCGTGATGTTTTCAGATGAGTATCCCCAGCTGTAATCAAAAGGAGCGTCTCTGTCTGAACAATCAGACCATCACGGCCAACACAACGCTTTAGACAGAACAAAGCCCCCTCCAGCTGACCGTGGTCAGAGGAGCGTGTTGGACCGTCTGCGCTGCGTTTCAATCGCCCAACAGACTTGTTGTCCAACGGGTTCAACCTCTTGAGATGTAATTAAATTAGTAATTAAGTAATGCAAGCAGTAATGGCAATCGCACTTTGTGATCGGCTACACGCAGTTCACGCAGATCGGTTCACGCAGCCTTTCCTGATTGGCCGATGTTCATTATTTCGCTCTTTCTGATTGGCTCACTGAGGTGCAGGTCGATGTCTGTCACAGGGGCGTCCATAAGCAAACGCCCCCCGATTCAGGGTAGGTAGAAGGTGTAGCCGTTAGCCATTAGCCTCCGTCTTCGTCTTGATTTGAGTGCTCTCCGTGATAGACGTCAATTTGTTTTCCTCTTTGACATGCGTGTCACGGCTGCCTCTACGGCGCTCCTGGATATCAGCTGTTGACGTCGTTGGCTTGTGTCTGAGTGATAGCGGGGCCCGGCCCGCTTGAGGTGCATGGCGGCGTGCCTGTTTCATCATTTTAGCCCTGATTTATTATGAGTCACAGCCTGTTTGGCTTGGGCAACTGAAAGGCCGCAGGATGTGGGTCAGCGTGCACGGGTGTCGGGTAGCACGGGTTTCCTCGTGAAGACGGAGACATGCGTGCTAGCGTAGCGAGCTAACCGGGGTACTTGTTTTGCTGCGGTACTCGGCAAGCAAGTCCATATGTTTGTCAGACGCCACCCTGGTTAAATAAAGCTCGAATGCGAGAAAAGAGGGGCCCCTTGTTCTTCTCACGCTCTATCAAACAGCCCATCACATGTTGCATCAAGCACTTCCTGTTTCACATCTGCACTTCCTCCTTCCACAAAGTTGTACACGTGAGCCAAAAATGAACAGCGAATGGAAAACCTCCCCACGCCAAGTACTGGTTGTTGGCTTGTGTGCACTGTGTGTATCTGTGAAATACTTCAACATGCTGTCCAGTGTTCTCTGTTTAGTGTTGTGTTTTATGATGTTTGGACAGAGCTTTGGGGAACACACACACACACACCATGCTGTGTTATGCAGTGAACCTAGCCAGGGCTCTATTGACCAACGCTGTCAAAAGCCGGAACGTTTTCTACAACAGACGCCTCCATCGCGTGGAGCGCCTCGCGACCTCTGACCTGGTTCTAGAGAACAACTGCTACAAAACAACCTCTTCTGACCACAAAGAACAACACGTCGAAAGGAAACGTGCGACGAGGGAAACCGCTGACTTCCTGTCACTGCCATTGTGCAAAAGACAAACAAACAAGCCACGCCCCTCACCACCACCCTGCTTGTTTGTGCCCCCTGCAGGGACCGAGACCACCACCTCAAGACCTTCAGGTCTGTGGTCCCCGCCTGCAAGCTGGTGGACTGGCTGCTCTC
>JAXIVH010000685.1:0-2500 GCA_036785325.1 Urophycis tenuis
AATGAAAATAAGCTAATTTAGGTAGTTGAGAGGTGTCTCTCAGTCAATAGTTAATTGTCAATAGGAATCTACTGCAATTAGTTAAATGGGTTTCAGAGCATTGGTATTTATTTGCATTATTTGCATTTGTAAACAAGTGATTTTTTTTCTATGGTTATTCACGGGTCAGCAAGATCTTCACCCTGAAGATAGTTTACACACCAACATGTTGCTTATCTCTGCCTCTCACGCACAAAAGAGGTATTTGGATTCCTCTGTGTCTGCATGGGAATAAAGTCAACACAACAACACAGCTATGCACACATATATATATATATATTTTTTTTTTTTTAGATACATATAGAAAATAACATTTCTGTAAGGCATTTGTAATTTCCCCTTCCCAGTTCTCTGAGCAATGAACAAACAGAACTGCCGTGCAAAAAAACCCTTCAGGCAGCCATTACAGCCCTTTGGACTGTAGTTGGAGCAATTCTCGCAATTCTCCAACGTAAAGGTGATATGCAATATCTCCATGGTAACGCGGCCGTTGCCTCCCTGTTTGACAGTTGGCTGCTAACACAGTTGGCCGTTGGCGTCTTCAACAGAGAAGAACGACGGCACACTTCCACTCCAGATCACCTTACAAGCCAGTGAGCGCCGGGCAGGCCAGCTTCGCTGTTGTCTTGCATCAAAACAGTAATGAGAAGTTCAGAACGAGTCAACCGACGAGATTCTGAGAGGCGCTAAAACTAGGGGTGTCATCTCCCCCACCGCAGCATGGCTGACCTTTTTATACCACTCATTGAGCACGTGTTGCAGTTGGTGTACGGTGGACATCACAAAGGGTTTGCTGCAAATGTGCATTTCTTAGTAGCTTCAAATGGCATTTGTATATCTGTAAGTTAAATGTATATGTGTATGGTGAAGTTGCGCTATGTACTGCGATCCTTTCCCTCTTGCTGTACATTCTTGAACAAAAAAGTATCCCTTCAACCTAATCTTGTGATTTGGTCCAGCTGTTAAGCACTCTGTCCCAGGCAGCACCGAATGCACCTCAGCACCACTCATACCTGACAGAACCTCACTGCTCACCTGACAGGAGGGTCCTGTTCCTTGAGATAGACCCAAGTTACTAGATAATCTATGGTAAACCACTGCTGCATTAACAATTCAACTCATTGCATCAACTCTTTTCAACAGACTTAATTGGGCTGGATCTCTTAAGTTTTTGCTCTGTTTTTTTGGAGTTTCACAGGGAACGGGTGTATAATATTTTTATGAAATATAATCACTGGAAAATAAGATCTGTGAGTTCTACTCTAACCAGATTGATTGTATTTTAATGATACAAAATGTGTTAAGAACATTTCAAATATTTTAATCATCCCCATGTGTCGTCAAAAATTCTCTTTAACTACCCATCTGTGCTGAACCACTAAACTCCCACCGCCTATGTTTAATTACTTAATTACACAAAACGATATGCGTGGTCTAGTCGCTCACTTACCACGCAGTGCATACAAACAGTAACATCATGAAACACCGACACTTAATCTGTACCAATAGGCAGGTTATGGCGTCACGCATTGGGAACGCATATTTAAAGTGTTCACGAGATATTGACAACTCGCACTCTATCTCCACCTCATTATCTCAACCTACAAATCACTATAGGGACCAGGCGAGTCCGGCGGGGATCAATAAACAACAGTGAACCGTGTGACCTTTGACCCTAAACACTAACCTACTCAAGCTACGTCGCGTCAGGCGGCGATGAGCTAGTTTGTTCTAATTAAACTCAAATGGAGAACCGAGGTCACATGGGCAGCACGTCATTTGGATAATGCACCGCAGTCCATTTTTAACGTCTGGTCAATAGGCCAGTCAGTAGCCTTTGAGCAACCCTAAAAACAACGGGTTGTGTTCAGTGCCATATTCCTCATCTTAATAAGCTCTATATACAGAGAAGTGTGGTTTGCCATTATGTGACAGTACTAGGATTTCTATGGTACCAATTCCATACAAGGTGGAACCCATTACTTTCAGAGTTATAATGTGCCTGCCTGCCATTTAGACTGTAAATGGTTACTTTGGGACAAGGGAGAATTCATCTTCTTAATGTTAGGCTCGCACCATTTAGATTACGAATGGCTATGGAGAGTCATGAAACTGCTGATCTGGTTAAGGTTGGATATATATCCTAAGTTAACAATGCTGCACCTTTAGCTCATTTTATCAGTTGCAATTACGTCTTAGTTTACAATTAATTGACACCGGTGACCATTGTCTTTTTGATACAATGTGAAGCATCTACTCTTTCGTGAAGAAACATCACATGCACGTCACAAGCACTTCAGTAATGCTTGTTCAAAAGCAGTCGATGGGTGTTCAACATTAAAGGTGCAGTGTGTAGGATTTTGAGGCATCTAGCGGAGAACTTGCAGATTGCAATCCAACGTGTAATGTAAATACACAGACTGTGAACACACTGACAGGGACATCCGCGGATACGCTGATG
>JAXIVH010000685.1:10000-20000 GCA_036785325.1 Urophycis tenuis
GGGGGGGGGGGGATCACCATAGAAACGTGCAGTTGTACACCACACTTGTGTAATAACACTTAACCAATTTAACAACTCGTTCAGTTTCAGAAGACTTTATTGCCATAGGAGCGGTTTTGCACAGTGAGGTTGGGGGTTAGAGGACAGAAGCCTCGCTGACACGGAAATCAATAATCAGGATTCATGCAGGTGCATTCCCATACCCGGACTTATGTGTCCAGTGAGTGATGGGATATTGATAATTACCATAGAAACTGAATTCAACACAAACCGCAACAACCACTTACACACCAAGGGCTAAAATTGTGAGAGTGTCACTCTGCGAGATAGATTTCCTAAACGGATTAAGGCAGACCATGGGACATGGTGAATGTGACAAAAGCCATGGGGTCGCACATTACGTACACAGTCCATATTGATTTAGCAATGGATTAGCTACATATTTTCTGGCCAAGGTCAATGTCAAGGTCAAACCAGAGTCTCATTCCTGTGTGTGGTAGGATTACGTCTCACAGAAAGACATTTCTTTGACTAAGTAGTACAAAGCACACAGAGCGGGAATCGGTTCGTGTTTGTAGTGAGACCCAAAACAGAAATAGAATCATGATTTTGTAATGGAGCAAAGCACAGGGAGCCAATCTACCACGGCTGTATTTCCTCACTCAATTTATATCGAACTCTTTGTATCGGACGTCTTTTAGTTTGTTTTTTTGTTTTTTTGTGAATATTTTGAGACGTACAGTGCTGTGCTGTGTCTTTGGGCAGCATATGTGTTCATGACTAATTGGTTGAATTTTTTACAACAAAAGACCAACGGTCTTGCTATGCCATACCGGATACCACAGAGAAAAAAGCTCAACTTTTTTCAATGATCCAAATAGGCTGCAGTGCAGAATGACACAAGCAGAGCATAATGACAATGCACGCTCTGTTGAAACGCTGTTTAAAATACAAAGCAAATCACTCCAGCATGTGTAGGCCGCCATTACTGAAATGCACGAGGAACATAAAAGTGACAGTAAATGGATTTGGATTTTTACAGTGGTCTGTAGGAAGCACTTCATGTTGAGTGTTTAATCTCTGCCACAAAATGTCTCCCTGGCCGCGTGTACAAATGCAAAGAAAACGACACGGAAACACCGGAAGACGGTGAGCGACCTTGCCTTTTCTTCTCAAAACAATGTTTTATTCATGTGATTCCCTTACACACCACAAAGCATACATGTACTTGCACACACGCACACACATACACACACACACACACACACAGACACACACACACACCTGCGCACACGCACACACACACACACACACACACACACACACACCTGCGTGCACACACACACACACACACACACACACACACACACACACACCTGCGTGCACACACACACACACACACACACACACACACACAAAAGGCAGGGGGGAAAAAAAGTCGTTAACAAGAGCTGTTCATTAGGGGCCGGGAGACATCTAACGAACGAGTCTGGTCAATTACCAAGCGATGCTGTGGTGGTGGTGGTCCACAAAGTGCTTCGCTCGGCAGAAAGGATGGCCTCCCCTCCCACCCATGTCAGCCACCCCCTCCCCACGCTCAGCCAGTCTGCCGCTGCGGCGCGCGGACATGCATTACCACAGAGCGCTGTAACGCCGTCTGATTGATTCCCGCAGACGCCGGCACGCGAGTCCCGAGACGGTGCGCGCTATTCGCTCAGACCGTGGGCTGTACGTCCTATGAGCTGTTAAATGGAGCTCATCGTTAAAACGGCACCAATGGTTATATTATGCCCCACTGAGTCATCTTAATGAAGACTTTGTGCTTTCTGCTTTTTTTTTCTGATCTCTAGCTGCGCAACCGGTCGAGGCGGTGTGAGGGAGCGGAAGGGATTGCGTTACGTTAAGTGGCGTTGTTAATGATGGTCTGCGCCCTGGAATAGGTGTTCAGTCGAAGTGTGTAAATGTCCCGTTCAACTGATGAATCAAGTATTGGTTCTATCTAGAGGTGTACTTAATGGTGGCTGTCAAGGTGTTAGATGATGCTCATTTGGCCTTCCTACTGTTTGAGATGGTTTTTGTTAAGTAGCTTATATTTTTACAGATTTAGCTAAGAATGTATATATATGTACTGTATTCATGCTGTACTGCATTATATATACACTGTACTGCATTAGGCAATGGATAGGTCATGTTTTTTTTTTTGTACAACTGGCCAAATAAAGTGGAAAGTCGAAGTTATAATGCTGTAACGGTCAGCCCAAAAAATCTACAATCTTGCCAGCGGTGTCCCTGATAAAGCACTGCTCTTGAATCCCAACCTTCGCTTTGCTTCCGGATAACACCTATCTGATGTTCCTTCTTTTATCTGTTGAAGACAGGCCTCTGTTCTGGTTTTTGTTTCCCTATGAGCCCTATGTGCCAGCAGGACATTTGTTTAGAATGCAGGGTGAAGTGTGATGGGGGGGGGGGGGGGGGCAGCCAGTGTGTTTACCGTACGACGGGCTACACGATGGGCAGCCCGCGACCGTTAGCCCCTCGTTACGGGAGCAGCTAATGTGCGGTCGCAGCAGAACATGTTTTCGGTCACGGGCCAGCTCTGAGGCGGGGCCACGCTGGCTCCGACGGCAAAGATGACCCCGCTGGTGAATAAATGTGTATGTAATGTAATTATGTAGATTCTGTCTGGGGTTTTGTTGTTTTTTCTATTCCATTCTTTATGCCCTTCGTGTGTCACTACAAGCAAAGTGTTTTGGCGTGGTGAGACTTTTCGGGTCTCGTTTTGGTGATCCATCAGACACAGGCTAGATATGACCATTTGAATGTGAATGGAAACATACAGCATGTAAGGTTATACTGCAAACTACAGCAGCCACTTAAGTGACATTCCACTGTCATATCCCAACATCAGGTCATGGATCATGTACAGCAAGCTGGTCATTATAGCAAGGCAGGCAGCTCTTGAATCACCCATTTTTACACTGCTAGTTGCTAAAGACTTTACTTTTTAATTGTGTATTGTTTAAAGATTATTTTATTGCTTCCATTCATGAAGAGAGGACCTTTCGGTCTTTTTTGGTCATTCTCAGTATTTTTTTAGATATGGTAACAAAATGTGTTCTCTAGATTTAACCCCATGGTACATAGGAGCAGTGGGCTGCAATGTTCAGTGCCCTGGGAGTGTTCAGTGTCTTGCTCAAGGACACTTCGACATGTGGACAGTTGGAGGAGGTGGGGGATCGAGGGGATCGAACCGCCGACCCTACGGCTAGTGGACGACCCGCTCTGTCCACCTGCTCTACCCACTGAACTACTGCCGATTATAGTCCGATTGAAAATGGCGTCCATAGCCATGGTCTGTTACACCCTTACTAAAAAACAGATCACTGAATGCTAATCGGCTCATCAGAATGCAGTATTCAACAAAGCCGTGTATGATAATATGTATAAACTGGAGGGTATTTGTCTCATGACTGCATGCATTGCGAGCTAGCTAACTACGTGTATAGCGAGCTGTTATTCTCTCTTGGCGGTCTATATATATTACTGGGTTTGGAGCTTATTTTGCATAGCTTATGGAGGTGTCATCGAGGTTCCCAGGGTCCTCTCACTGGAGGGGGGGCTGCTGGACCATAAACAGCCAGCCCGGTACTTGGCCAAGGTGAGTGTGCACAAGTCCAGGTCGGAAAAAAAAAAAAAAAGATATATTTTAACATCCTGACTCACTGAGACTTCTAATGAGAAGGGAAACTGCCAACTCACGCCTCTCTCTCACTCTCTCTACCCCTCTCTCTCTCTCTATCTGGCTCAGGTAATAGATGAATTGCAGTCCATTGGTAGCCGGGTGAATACAGAGTGAGAGCCCTCTGGTCTGCACGATATCCCACAATTCAAATGTCATTCATGAGATGGGATTTGAAGGCTATCAGAGACCTGCAGATGGACAGGCCACCACGGTCACCTCACCCCTCTTGCTGTCTCTCGGTCTCTTTCTGTATCTCTCTCTCTCTCTCTCTCTCTCTCTCTCTCTCTCTCTCTCTCTCTCTCTCTCTCTCTCTGTTTCTCTCCCAAATTGTTGTGTTTTTTTTTAAGGTGACACAAATTATCAAAATACATTTTTCAATAACGCGCAAAAGAAAAAAAAAAGGTTGTTTTGTGACGTGTCCAAAAAAAAAGATAAACGTTTTAGCCTGCTCTTTAATCCGCGCTAAAAATGCGAGCAATCAAATTATACGAGCGCTAATAATGAGAAATGCGTTTTTGAGCCGGCCGGCCAGACGGACTCGCGGTGCACGGACACAAGGACTGAAAAACAAAAACACAAACACACATGCATCTGCGCACACACACACACACACACACATAAATACACACTGCGCCGTCTGTCCCACTGCAAGCCTCCCCAGAGAGGCCTTTGATTTATTTTCATTAGATGAAGGGCATTGATTCATGGCCTGGTGGTGGGGGCTGGGGTTGGTTGGGTGGGTGGGTGGGTGTGAGGGGGTGGAGGAGGTTGGGGGTGGGTGGAGTGGGAGGGGTGGCGGGGGGGGGGGGGGGGGGTGAGACCCAAGCTGTTGCCACACACCAGACGGCTACAGCGAGAGTGGGAGAGAAACAAAAACAAAAAAAGGAAGGCTCATGCACAAGTCATGACGGCACGCGGGAGGCCTTTTGGTAACCGCTGCGTTTTCACTGCTGCCGCGTTGCCAGACGACCGCTGTTCTGCCCTCTGAATAGTGTTCATCCTTAGATTTAAATGCACTTGAGTGTTTGGATGAATGTGGTAATTAAAACGTGTATGTGCTATATGTTTAGTGTGTGAGGGAAAACACACACACGTAGTAATATTTAGATTCTGATAGCTGAACTTTTATTTTGAAGTGTCAACGTAGGCTACGTGAGGTTACGTCTTTACTTGTTGCAACCGAAGCGGGCGAGTAGTAGACAGTCACTCGGTGAATCTTGTTTTTTCTTTCTAACACTCACGAACGCAATGGCTGTAAGTTTATAATAAAGTAATTTGAATGAATGAACATGTCACTTTGGGGATGTGATGTTCAGTTAACCGGGTAGTGAGCGGATGTAAAGTGTGCGCCTACGTCGGCAATTACGGTGTTTTATATTGTATTTATGAGCGGACTCACTTTTGACGCGTAGTCCTAGCTATTCTTATATCTTTATTCAATTCTGTTTATTGACAACTTGAGCTGTAAGGGTTGTGTTTTTGTGTTGTTTCTGTTACAGTTTCACTCTTGGTATTTCACGATTTAAAAAAGGAAAATAAAGGGAGCAAGACGCTCCGATCCTGGCTCAAGTGTGTACCTGAGTTTGGCTTGCTGTTGAACTGCGATAACGTAGGAGAGCTACACAACGCGCAGGGAGAACAGTACAGTGAAAAGCCATACTACAGTGAGTAGAGAAAACGATAAAAGATACAAGCATGACCACCAACAATGTATCCAGCGTCGTCGAAGGTGGAGCGGTGAACTCCGAGGAGGATTCGCGCCGACCCTCCTCCCCCAAGTCATCGGTCCACTCGACATCGAGAGCTAGCGCTAGCTCCAAGCGCTCAGCTTCCTACAAGTCTGTCCTGGAGGCTGCCGCCAGAGCCAGAGCTTCAGCTGAAGCAGCCGCAACCAAGGGAGCCTATGCTAAAAAACAATTGGAAATTAAAAAGCAAAAAGCTAGATTAGACATAGAATTAGAAGAATTAGAAATTGAAAAAGAAGCAGAAGTGGCACGGGTGAAAGCAGACGTTTTAGAAGCAGCTGCAGCTGCAGCTATAGAAAATGAAGATGTCCAAAGTATGAGAAGTGATGTCCCGCCACACGTGATTAAAAAGCGCACTGAAGATTATGTGCAGGGCCAATCACAGCTCGGCTCACAGTCCTTTTTGCAGTACAATGGAGTCTGGCGCAGCGAGAACACCACACAGCGGCCACCGCATGCAGCAGCTGAGGAGATGTCCCCACGGAACGCCTATAGACCACCGGTGAATGAGCGTGCGGAATGGGAGCAGTGCCAAGAGGAGATCTGCACGCAGTATTACGGCTCCCCATCTCACAGTGCAGTCAGACAACGTGAGTACAGCCCCACACAGCAGTCAGCACATGCAGCCGCAACCAGGCTTCCTCCGGGTGACTTCAGGCCTCCTCCAGATGACTTCAGACCCCCAGCACAGCCTCCACGTGCAACAGGATGCGAACCTGCCCCAAAGCCATTGAACATTCCAAAAAGACCACAAGGTCAGTACTCTCCTCCTCATGCCAACATTCCACCTATGATAGACTTTGCCAAGTTTCTTGCACGGAGAGAATTAGTGACTACTGGCCTGACAAAATTCGATGACACACCAGAGAACTTTAGGGCATGGCAGTCGTCATTCTTAAATGCAACGCAGGGCTTAGGGATATCATATAGTGAAGAATTGGACCTTCTAGGGAAGTGGCTAGGGAAAGAGTCATCTGAACATGTGAAGAGGATCCGTGCTGTGCATATCACAAACCCTGAAGCTGCCCTACAGCTGTCCTGGGAAAGAGTGCAAGAATGCTATGGCACACCAGAAATAGTGGAAAATGCCCTGTTTAAAAGGCTTGATAACTTCCCCCGTCTGTCTGCTAGAGACAACTTAAAACTGAGAGAGCTCAGTGATCTTCTCATGGAGCTGTTAGCAGCCAAAAATGATGGATACCTCCCTGGCCTGGCCTACCTCGACACGCCTCGCGGGATAAAACCCATAGTGGAGAAGTTGCCTACAGGCCTGCAGGAAAAATGGCTCAATGTCGGCTCGAAGTACAAGGAACAGCACAGAACAACCTTTCCTCCCTTTTCATTTTTTGTGGACTTTGTCTATGGCCAAGCCAAGGCCCGAAATGATCCAAACTTCAGCCTGTCAATCAACAGCCAGCCATACAGCAAAGGTGAGAGAATTCCATTTAAGCCCAGTGGAATCAGGACTGCTATAGCTGTGCACAAGACAGATGTGTCTGCAACTGTTGACACCAGCTACACAGCATCTACAGACAACGACCCAGCTCGATACTGCCCTGTGCACAGAAAAGCTCATCCCTTGGATAGATGCAGGTCATTCAGAATGAAAACGTTGCAAGAACGGAAAACCATCTTAAAAGAACACAAACGCTGTTTCAAGTGCTGCTCCCCAAACCACCTGGCTAAGGATTGCCAGGCGACACTGAAATGCGGTGAGTGTGGAAGCGAGAGACACTGTTCTGCAATGCACCTAGACACCTCTTCGCCTTCCCATCCATTGCCCACTCCACAGACAGATACAGACAAACAAGGCAGTTCCCCACTCGAAGTGACGTCACGGTGCACCAAAGTCTGCGGCAAGGGCAGCCTCCCACACTCCTGCTCAAAGGTGTGCCTGGTGCGCGTCTTCCCCCAGGGTCAGCCAGAGCGCTCCATTAAGATGTATGTCATACTCGACGATCAGAGTAATCGCTCTCTGGCCCGCTCTGAATTCTTCCACCTGTTCAAAGTCGAGAGCAGCCTCTCTCCTTATCTGATGAAGACTTGCGCCGGTACCACAGAGATGACCGGAAGAAAGGCAGCAGGCTTTCAGATCGAAGCAGTGAACGGAGGTGTGTGCCTAGACCTTCCACCTCTCATCGAGTGCAATGAAATAATGACCAACAAATCTGAGATTCCAACTCCAGAGGCAGCCCTCGCACACACTCACCTGAAACACATCGCTCCCCACATCCCTAAGCTGGATCCTGACGCTGAGATGATGATCCTGTTAGGGAGAGACATGATACGTGTGCACAAGGTGAGAGACCAAGTCAATGGTCCTCATAACGCACCCTTTGCTCAGCGTCTAGACTTAGGCTGGGTGATTATAGGTGAAGTGTGCCTTGACAACGCTCACAAACCAACCCTGAGCGTCTTCAGAACACACGTGCTCCAGAATGGACGTCCGTCACTCCTCACTCCTTGTCACAACAGTATCAGCGTGAAGGAAAAACCGTGCTACGGCGGGGAGCCCAGGTATGGCCACTCCACACACACACTGAAGCCTATGCCAGCTGAGGAACAGCTCGGGCTGACTGTTTTCCAACAAACAGACAGTGACAACAAGTGCGCCATGTCCTTTGAAGATGAACTCTTTTTAAAAATAATGGAGAAAGAAATTCATCAAGATGAAAAGAACAACTGGGTAGCTCCCCTACCATTCAAGTCACCTCGTCCTCTGCTCCCAAACAACAGAGAGCAAGCGCTGTCCCGTCTCAGCTCTCTACGGCGCACTCTGAGCAGAAACGCTGAGATGAAGCAGCAGTTCTCCTCCTTCATGGAAAAGCTGTTTGAAAACAAGCACGCAGAAATCGCACCGCCCATCGATGACACACAGGAATGCTGGTACCTGCCCTTTTTCGGGGTGTATCACCCCCAGAAGCCTGGGCAAATACGAGTCGTGTTTGACTCAAGCGCCCAACTGCATGGCCTCTCCCTCAACTCAGTGCTACTCACAGGCCCCGACCTGAATAACACTCTCCTGGGTGTGCTGCTGCGTTTCAGGAAGGACCTTATCGCAGTCACTGCAGACATCCAGCAGATGTTTTACGGATTCCTGGTGAGCCGTGAACACAGAGACTACCTCAGATTCCTGTGGCATAAAGACAATGACCTCTCCAAGGAGATTCAAGAGTATCGCATGCGCGCACATGTCTTTGGCAATAGCCCATCACCAGCTGTTGCCATCTACGGTCTGCGGCAAGCTGCTCAGAGAGGTGAAACAAGGTATGGTGCTGACACAAAGCAGTTTGTTCAAAGACATTTTTATGTAGATGATGGTCTTGTGTCAATGCCCACAGACTCTGCAGCCATAGACCTGCTCAAACGTACCTGTGCGTCACTCGCAGAGTCCAACCTGAAACTGCACAAAATTGCATCAAACAGTGTCGCTGTGATGAGAGCCTTTGAACCCGAGGAATTGGCCTCTGGCATCAGAGACTTGGGCCTGGACAACGAGACTCTGCCTGCGCAGAGGAGCCTAGGCTTATGCTGGGACATCAACACAGACATGTTCACCTTTAAGGTAGCCGTCACTGACAAGCCTTACACCCGTCGCGGGGTGCTGTCAATAGTCAACAGCGTCTTCGACCCACTGGGTCTGGCAGCCCCAGTGACGATCAGAGGCCGGCTGCTACTGCGAGAACTGTCCAGTGGAGTCCAGGACTGGGACGCTCCTCTGCCTGTTGAAAAGGTGAGCACATGGGAAATGTGGAAATTATCGCTGGAGGAGCTGAGCAGCCTCCATGTGCCCCGTTGCTATGTTCCAATGTCACTCTCAAAACCCATGTACACAGAACTTTGCCTTTTTTCCGACGCCTCCAACTGGGCTATAGGGACGGTTGCTTACTTAAGAGCTGTCACTAAAGAGGGAGGTTGTGAAGTTGGATTTGTGATGGGAAAAGCTAAACTGTCTCCACAGCCAGAGCCCACAATCCCACGCCTCGAGCTCTGTGGGGCCGTCCTGGCTGTTGAGCTGGCGGAGCTGATTTTGGATGAACTGGACCACAAGCCAGACGCTGTTAAGTTCTACTGCGACAGCAAGGTGGTCCTCGGATACATCTTTAATGACTCAAAGCGCTTCTTTGTATACGTACACAATCGTGTGCACCGCATACGCCAGACAACATCTCCTGAGCAGTGGCATTACGTGGCCTCAGAACAGAACCCAGCTGACTTAGCCACCAGGTCAGTAGCTGCATCACAGCTGATGGACACAATGTGGTTCAAGGGGCCGGACTTCCTCTACAAGCCTCCAAAGCCAGACACGCATGAGCACTTTGAACTGATAGAGCCTGAAATGGATGTGGATGTCAGACCGCAAGTGACTGTTTTAGCCACTCAAATCGAAGCCAAGCCGTTCACCTCTGAAAGATTCAAGCGTTTTTCCACATGGAACTCCTTGCTGAGAGCCATCTGCTTTCTGATACATCAGGTGCGTTCTCACAAGTCAAGCTCCATCTCAGACACTTCA
>JAXIVH010000685.1:25000-27500 GCA_036785325.1 Urophycis tenuis
AGCCGGGGTGGCTCCCCGTCCGGGCCCTCGTTAGCTCAGCTGATGGGCTCCCGGTGCAGAAATGAGCTGCGAGTGTGGACAGCATCGCCCGCGGAGCCGGGAGGAGTTCCAAACCCCATGTATCCGATTCCTCGCCCAACCCGCCGCCCCGGCCCTACCCTACCCTCACCACCAGCCCCTCACTCGTCCTCCCCTCTGTTTAAATGGGATGCAGCCTGGGCTTCATCCATCACCGTGGTGAATCTCATTCCCGCTGTGTCCCCATGCAAATCAACGCCATTTGCAATGCAGGAGTGCTATTGTTTATTTATTTTTTTGTTTTTTTTTCTCTGCCAAAAGAGGCAGAGAGTCTGAGCAAGGGGATGTGTGCGGCTCATCTCTCTTTGCTTTGCTGAGTAAATAGTGTTGCTCTCTGAATTCGCAGAGGTCCTGTAGTCACTCTGAGTTGTTCTAGTGTCCGGTGGCAGTGTTTGTTTTAACTATGCGGGTCTATGTTTGTTTTTCAAGTCAACCCTAACTGGGATTGGACTAAAGTTTACTGTGAGCCACACGTAGGTTAGGTTAACAGATAGAAGGTAGGCTGGATGGGAAGGTGTGTGTTTGTGTGTGTGTGTGTGTGTGTGTGTGTGTGTGTGTGTGTGTGTGTGTGTGTGTGTGTATGTGTGTGCGTGCGTGCGTGAGTGCGCGTGTGTGTGTGTGTGTGATGTATTTCCTTCGTTCTGGGGTGTGTAAGCAGCTATATTAGGGGGGGGTGGAGTAAAATGTATTTTGTCTTCTGTCTTGTCAATAAACAATGCAGAAGGTGCTCTTGACTTCAACATGGAGGACAGAAGACTCGTTCTTTGTCTTCCTTCTTGACAGGCTCAGCGTGCCTTGCTCCTGCATTCACCATAGAGCTGTCCATGGTGCTGATCCATTGACCGGATTTATGATTCATAAAACAATATCTTATCCGGTCAATCATACTCATAGCAAACTCGAACCAATACAGACACACAATAACCAAGATATATTTATATTTTAGATGTATCTGTATGATGATATACAGTATATCATGTTATTACATAATGGAAAGGAGTTTGGAATGTAATGTGATAGTATCTGTTCTTATGAGCTCAGTATATTTGTATCACTGCTGGTGCAGGACTGGTCTATTATCAGTTCAAGTGATCTCAAATGTTACATTTAGAGGTAGAATCCATTATAGCAAATTCATCAATTATAAAAAGTGAAGCACATTAATAAATCAAAGTTCCAAGAATGGTGATACTTTTTTAGTACTGTCCGCGCATATATAGAGTTAATATAAATGTATTCAATTGAGCTCAAGCAATTTTGAGTCTAAATATTTCAGGCTTTGCACAATGTTTCTGGGGGGATAGGAACTGAAATAATGGCTCGTTCCATCTCTTTGTTGTTCCCACGCGGTCTCTGCCTCATTCTTGACAGACCGTTCCAAGATTGTGATCTGAGTTTCTAAACACCGCATCGCCTCCCACACACACACACACACACACACACACACACACACAGCCAATCACACACACACACACACACACACACACACACACACACACACACACACACACACACACTCACTCACTCGCTCACTCACACGCCCATACACACGCACATGGATCTTGTTTGTGTGTTTATTTCTGAAAGTAAAGTGCACACGTTCCCACAATGCAACCATGCAAAACTCCTCAACAGTTCGTTTGCTGGGGCGTCTCTGTTCAGCGATTATCTGCTCTCCTTGGAAATCTCGAAGAGCAAAAAAAATACTGCAAAACAATTCACCGCGACGCTATTTGAGTAGAAGTTCTAATTAACAGCTTTTTGCAACTTTATACTAATATCATTGAATATTTATATTGTCATGAGTATTTCTAAATAGCTGGAAATCAGTTAAAGTTAAATGTTATTAAATATTATTAAATGTAAACAGTTATTTAAACTTTTGATCTCAAACCAATTCAATATACCATGTTTACAATAATTGTAATGAATGAAGAAGGGAAGCTAATTAAACGCTTAGTTTGCTGGTTTGCAATGTCATTGTCATCATTGTCGCCATAGTTACAAGGGAACCGTTTAAGAACATGTCAATCTTCGAATTCCGATGAGTGATTCTGTGATTGCAAGAAATGTGGGGCTCTGTGACTCTGCTCTCTCTTTGGGCAATCTGGGGACAAACCTTGGTAACTTCTGAATGGAGAGAGTCGTTTAATGTCTTATTAAAAGGTGTTGAATATTTTTCAAATCATGGCTCCTAATGAGAACATCAATCAACCTTGAGAACAACCGGATGTTTCCGTGAGCTCTGGAGCGCCTGATGGACTCGGAGCAGGTGGTCTGCTTTAGGTTCAGCTAGAAAACCATACAAGGAATTCAATGTGTTTAAACGGGAATAGCATCGTCTCCCTTTCTCACATCTATGTAACATAAGCCTTCAGAGTTTGCCTCATATGATGAATGCCAGCAATTGAAACGTGGTACT
>JAXIVH010000685.1:40000-42500 GCA_036785325.1 Urophycis tenuis
TTACAGAGGGGATGCGAGGGACATTCATAATTTCAGACGGCCCAGATGTAGCGCCATGTGATCGCATTAAATCAGACCCTCAAATCTACTCTTACGTGATTTGCTGAAACGTCGGAGCATCCTGATTGCCAACAGATAATTCCCTGTCGGGAAAAAAAATTAATTTGTGAATGGAGCCGCGGCAGGGGAGCCTCAACAGACCCATGCATGCAGCCGAGTTCACACAGCGCAGGCACTTTGTCAACGCAGGCTCAATGGTTTGTATGTAAATGTAACAACAAGGAAATTTGTTTTTGACAAAAATTACAAAAACTTTTTTTTTTGTGAAGAGCGTCATTTAACTATAAACCCTGAAATAAATTTTTTGAATCCTTCTTTGTGCAGTCATCAAAATTGAGATGTGATTTGTGACTCCATTCACTCGCTCACTCACACACACGCACACACACAAACACATACACTTGCGCACACACACACACAAGCACACACACACACACACACACACACACACACACACACACACACACACACACAAGCACACAAACACACACACTTGCACACACACACACACACAAACACACACAAGCACACACCCACTTGTAAACACAAACACACCATATATTCCATATGTGTGTATGTTTGCAAGAATCAATGTTTATCCAATCCAATGAACCCCCCCCCCCCCCACGACCCCACCCCGGCCCCCTCTCTGCGGGGTTGAGTGGCCATGCATGTTACCTGTACTGTACTGTGCGTGGGGTGCACGGCCATCACGTGACTCACCTGTCCCAAAGCTTTACGCTCCTGCAGGCGTTGGTGCAGCAACCGGCGGATATCAGTGCTGGGGGATACAATCAATAGAACATAGATCAATAGTCAAATCATTGATCGCACACGCGGTCCCATCGAGCAGGTCGCAACAAACGACTGGCCCTCAAAAAACCCCTGAGTCAGTCGGAAAACATAAGATATTCTTTATGGATTTTGGATGTGCTATGGACATATAGGTGCGTGGTATTTACGATTCAGAATTCCTCGTGAAGCTGCTGAATGCCATTAGTGTCCAAGGCGACATTAAGGAGCAGTTTGGGAATAGGCGTCTTGTTCAAGGATGCCTACAGGTAGGTCTTGTACCTTTCGACTGGGAGTGGGAAACGCTAAGCACTACATTGACCTGCCCGTTGTGAAATGTAATATATATATTACATTAGTTTAGGGTAAGGGCAATGGTTCTTAACCTGGGTTCGATCGAACTCCAGGGGTTCATTGAGTCACTCTCAGGGGTTCGGCAGGGGTCAAGACCAGAGGCAATTTTTCTAAGACTGCAAGGGAAATGTCAAAAATTAAAATTAAATACAATTTCTTGGTATTTTCTTGGCAACATTGCTTGACCCTTTCCATTGTTAATTTCTTACACTGTAAATAAAGCACACTATGTTTCAGTTTAACATTATTTCAAAGTCGAGTTTGATATTGTTTTGTTAGTTTGTTCAATCATTCATACTGTTGGCTAGGTCGGAATGAACTAGCTATCCAGCTAGCAAAAGGAACGCAGGGCAGAATTTACATAGGCCTATAAATAAATTGACAACTTTTATGATGTAGGCCGACAATGAGCTTCCCCTCTTTGAAAGACCAGCAGCCGCCACTTGTCAAGTTGAAGACACACACAGTATAGCCCGGTTTCAGTGACTCATAAAAGTTGTCACAAGTTATGTTTTTGTGTGAAATTCACATTTTGTTGTGTTCTTTGAACACAGTGATTTTGTATGCAACTGATGCATGGTTCATTTTGTGCACTAATAAAATATATACCTATGTTTTGAAGAAATCATATTTAATTTTTCCTATGAGGGGTTCGGTGAATGCACTGATGAAGCTTTCAGGGTTCAGTACCTCCAATAAGGTTAAGAACCACTGGGTTAGCCCTATATGTGTGTGTGTGTGTGTGTGTGTGTGTGTGTGTGTGTGTGTGTGTGTGTGTGTGTGTGTGTGTGTGTGTGTGTGTGTGTGTGTGTGTTTTACATTGATTGATTGATTATTTAGGATTTTCTTTGTAGTAGTAACAAAGAAAACGAGTAACTTGTGGCTGGATCTTTGCATGTGTAGCTTCCTGGTTAGAAGGCGATGCAAGAACCCTCTCACAATGGTGGCAGCACCTGCCCGCGCAACACACACACACACACTCACTGTGAGACCACACGCTTCAGCATGTGATGCAATGACAGCTTCTTGTCTTTCCCTTGCTGTGTCGCTCTCTGTGTCTCTTCTGTGTGTGTGTGTGTGTGTGTGTGTGTGTGTGTGTGCCACTGCAGAAACACAGTAGCCAGGGTAGCCCTCACATCCAGACCTGCCTGTCTGTCTGCCTCTTGGTCTGTATCGTAAGCCCTGTCTGACCATGCCTGCATCAAGTTCAATGTGAGAAATGTAAAAGACAGTAATTGAGAGAGAGAGGGAGACAGAGAGAGAGAGAGAGAGAGAGAGAGAGAGAGAGAGAGAG
>JAXIVH010000685.1:50000-53697 GCA_036785325.1 Urophycis tenuis
CTAATATTAGGCGCAGTCAAACACACGTTCCACGCTCCGAGCACTGAACGCGGTTCACTTCTAGTTCAGCCTTGAGCAATACACCCACATATCGCACTGCTTTTCTGTCTCTCATATCTTATAGCTACTCTCCATTTCGTCTCTCTCTCTCTCTAGTGTCTCTCTTGTTGTTCCGCAGCTGCTCCACTTGACATGTAATTCTGGAAACAACACGCCACCCTCGACTGAGATGAGCAATCATTACGACAATGCGTAATGTGATAAATACAACGTGATGCCCTGTACTTATTCATATTGTGCACTTGTACACCATAATGATCTCAACGTGCTTCTTAGCTTAGTCGGTTGAAAAATGTCAATGTGAGCCAAAATAGCTCACCCCTCACTCGCACACACACACACGCACACGCACACACACACGCACACACACACGCACATACACACACACGCACGCACGCACAAACCACCCAAAAATAATATACTCGCTATGCTATATGAAACTCCTGCGGGGATTTAACAATACAATCACATCGCAAACACATTTGAATGTGCATATACACGAAGTACCATGTCAGCAATATCCCTCAGCTTTTCTCCTTTTTAGTCTCCACTCTAATCTATACCCCCCCCCCTATGTTACACCCATTACACACACAGACACACTTAACGGACATGGGCCGGGTGGGAGTGAGTGGCGGTCGAGGCCTACGGCGGTCTCGTTTTAGCTGTGTCTCTTTACTCCGCTGTGCCTGCTGTCTGGTCCCCACAGCAGTTCTCACGGGGAGGGGGGGGGCGGGTCCTGCTGCTGCTCATGACGAGAGCAATCGAGAGGGCGAGCGAGCGCACAAGAGAGAGAGAGAGAGAGAGATAAACAAAGAGGAGGAAGAGAAAGAAAAAGCAAACTTCAGAGTGACTCACGGTGCAAACTCCACTTTTTTTCCCTTGAAAGGCACAGCGACCTTCAGCCCGGCTCACTACGGCGACGATGAATCCGGCTTTTTTAAAGTAAAGTAAATACTCGAGAGTTTGTCATACAAAGCACGGCAGCACGCACACACACACACACACACACCCGCACACACGCACACACACACAAAGGCACAGAGCTGCGTCAGAGTTGGGACTTGCGTCACTACCCATTGAGACACGAAGCAGAAGTCTGTGCGAGTGGGAGAGCATGAAGGCAGGTTGCTGCGGAGGTGTACTACAGCCGGCATCCAGCGGAAACCGCAGATATATGTGTGCTTATTGAAGGCACACACACTCACACACACACGCGCACACTCACTCACTGACTCACTCACTCACTGACTCACTCACACACACACACACACACACACACCACGGATGGTTTACTGCAATTCGCATACATACCTAGAATCTTTTTTTTTTTAAATGCACAGATAACAAACACACACAAACACACACACACACACACACACACACACACAGAGACACACACCGCCCACAGGACATGCTCGGTGCCAGTTGTTCCTGACTGGGTGAACAGATTGCGGAGCTTAGCATGCACAGAGGGTCAAGTGCCCGTCTCCCATGCCTATCAGGGCATCCCAACCGAGACAGCAGCTAGCGGCTCCTCCCTTCCCTTCTGTCACCCTGGAACCCTGTGCACCGCGCCGCCGCCGCCACCGCCACCGCCACCGCCCACCACAGGGGCGGCCTAACACACATACCGCACACATACTGTATACTGTAGTATGGCAGGGTCGGACCCATCCATTTAGTCCTGCTCACTTGAAGAGTGTTGACACACTGGGAAGACGATAGCTGGATACGTGGATTTATTCATTTAGTAAAACCAGCAAAGGTGTATCAACATGAGCTAAATGTGAGCGTCTGGTGTGTTTGAGTGTGTGTGTGTGTGTGTGTGTGTGTGTGTGTGTGTGTGTGTGTGTGTGTGCAGTATTATCAGTAATTACTTTGAGCACCAGTCTAACAAATGTAAACATGTAAAAACACGCATGTGTCACTACAAACACACACACACACACACACACACACACACACACACACACACACACACACACACACACACACACATACACACACACACAGACAGACACACACACACCAACACACAGTGTTTTGCTGCAGCATTAACTCTACCTAACCCTTGAATAACCAGCACACCCGGCAATCACGCTGAGTCGTGTGCTCATTGTTGAGTCACCCAACAAGGAAAATCACCACACCTACACGCCACAAACACAGAACAGAATTAATTCAACAAAGCATTGTTTTTTGCACATTTGCACAATATGTGGAGTGCAGCTGCACGCTCCACAGCAATCTGCCAGTGGACTGTTGGGAGCTCGAGATATCTTGGAACACCAGCGACATTGATACACGGTCCACTGAAATTTAAACGGTCAAAGACGAATCCATCCATGGAGAACGGCAAACCAAGCAATGGAGGTTAGGTGTCTGTGCTTAACAACAATGCAACTGCAAGATGTTTTAGAATCGGAGAAGTAGTGGCCAGGCGGGTACACATGCACAAGGCAGGTAGAGACCAGGGAAGGAGGTCCTTGAGGTAAATCCTGCAAAAGGAAGGCAGAGACTATTCATTGACGGGCTCCATAGACCCGCCAAAGCCATGTTCCTCTGCTTCCATTTCACATGGAAGTCAATCCAGTGTTGAAACAACAACGAGGAAATAGATGCAGCAATCAATTACGCAACTTACACCACCGTCGCCCGTGGGATATTTAGGAGCCTATTTTAGTGTGCAGATGGCCACAGTTCTGGGGGGGGGGGGGGGGGGGGGGGGGGGGTGGAGTGTGGGATCACTGGTGACCATCAAGCAGAGGAAAAGTGCGAGGCGAGAGACGAGTGAAGGTGACAGCAGGAGACAAGACACAGGGGGGACGGGGGGGGGGCACCGCATCCACACCACAATGACGCAAAACAGAGGGGAATACACACACACACACACACACACACACACACATCAAGATCATACCAGCGGTGACAGAGCTCCGACTAATTCGCCGTTCATTCATTCCCTGTTTGATTCTCAAGCTCTGGGCCAGCCGATCAGTCTGATGCTTTAATCCTACGGTACAGAGCGTGTTGAGTGATGCTGCGCTACGCGGCGCACACACTTAGCTAGCGATCGGCGTCCGACTTTCCCCTGTGAGCAAACATTTCAGCGTTGGTATGAATGCGTTGCGTACACGGCCGTCACTCCAATGTTTCGCTATGTTTGAGAACGCCATCATTTCCAAAAGGGAAATTCAAACAGCCATCTGATGGAAAAAGGCAGAAAGGCAAAGAGTGTGTGTGTGTGTGTGTGTGGGGGGGGGGGGGGGGGGGGGGGGGGGGGGGGGGGGTAGAGAGAGAGAGAGAGAGAGAGAGAGAGAGAGAGAGAGAGAGAGAGAGAGAGTATGACACACAGGGGAAATAAGTGTCAAAGTGAGAGAAAGGTGGGAAAACAAGGGAAGGGAGAAAAAAAAAACACCATAACACTAAAGGGTACTGGGTTCTGAAGAAGAGGGGGAGGGTTTGAAATGGAAGAAGGGAGAGAGAAGGGGGAGGCGGGCGGGGGGGGAAGGGGGATGGGGGTGACTGAGGACCGGGGAGATGGAAGGAGTCGGTGGGCCCCGATGACGTACGGGGGAGGTTGCCACGACCCCCCCCCCCCGCGCGGCCCCCCCTGGAGCGCCAGAATTAATCT
>JAXIVH010000686.1:5000-26001 GCA_036785325.1 Urophycis tenuis
CGAGGGGCCTTTGTGGGGGAGGGGGAGGGGGGAGGGGGAGGGGGGGGGAGGGGGGAGGGTCATTTCTTTCTCAAAGATTTCCAAATGTGCCCCCGCCCACATATAATATATATATATATAAGTGCAAACCGTAATAAATTATACAAAACGTAGCAAATAACGCAAAACACACGGAGAGCGCGGTAATCACAGCGCTTCACACGCAAAGCCGCGCCGTCCACAGAACAGTTTGGGATACTGCGGAGTTCTACCCATCCATCATCGAACCCGTTTCTTCTGTTGTATATTACTGGTGAGTTTCTTGTCAGGGCCCCGGGCAAAGGCCTGAGCAGACTTGGCCACGTTTCCCCCTCTATAAAACCTCCCCCCCCCCCACCACCCCCCCCCCCCCCCCCCCCCCCCCCCCCCCCCACTTTCCCTGACAGACCTAAGATCTCCTCAGACATGTTGGATGCACACAGGATGGATGGATGAACTTAAAGGTTGTTTTGTGGATGTGCAGGGAAAGCGAGCCAAGGGTTTGGTGGGATGCTTTCCCCACATGACAAGTGAAGAAATATATCTTCATGGGTCTGGAATGAGGGCAGGAGAGCCAGAGTCTCGCTCTGCTCCCAGGCTGAGGAACCCGCACAACCCTCACATGAGCTTCTACTTTAGACGGGCAAGACTGGCCCACACTCCACCATGTTGGCCATATTTAGGTACAATGGCTTGTCCTTCTCTGCCGCTGTAAAGAGGCTGTTATTCAGAGTCTTTGACTTCAGTGTATTAAGTAAGACAACAGACAGAGAACGCTGGAGATTGTAATGAAATGTAATGTAATGTAATGTTCTGTGTCCTGTTTTAATACAGGCGGTTGCAGGATTTTTTAAAATGAATAATGATAAACCTACATACACCTACAACTTTGTACTCAATGTCGTGTTTGTGGCATGAAAAAACACGCACGTGCACGCACGCACGCACACACACACACACACGCATGCGTTCACACAGCACAGAAGTGTTTGGTGTTTGCGGTCTTCAATGCAACAATTCAAGGCAGATGTGAATAGTGACTCTGGCCCCTGTTCACGCAGATTCCCATCGCTGCATCGCAGAGAATCCACATTAAAGAAATAAACTCGGAGCCGGTCTTCTGTTTTCCAGATTAATAAAAACCCTGACTGTGGTACCACGATCAGTTTGGTGCTACGCAGTGGAAAAGTAATACAATGTCAGGGCTTCTAAAGGCTTCAATCTCTCTCTCTCCCTCTCTCTCTCTCTCTCTCTCTCTCTCTCTCTGTCTCTGTCTCTCTCTCTCTCTCTGTCTCTCTCTCTCTCTCTCCTCTCTCTCTCTCTCTCTCTCTCTCTCTCTCTCTCTCTCTCTCTCTCTCTCTCTGGTTTTATGGCGGTGCTGTGCCCAGCCTAATGCAGATGTTTTATGTGGTGCTCAGTGTGTAGGGAGGGGGGCTACACTGTCTGGGCCCTTCACACAGTGTGTAGGGAGGGGGGGCTACACTGTCTGGGCCCTTCACACAGTGTGTAGGGAGGGGGGGCTACACTGTCTGGGCCCTTCACACACTGTGTAGGGAGGGGGGGCGACACTGTCTGGGCCCTTCACACAGTGTGTAGGGAGGGGGGCTACACTGTCTGGGCCCTTCACACAGTGTGTAGGGAGGGGGGCTACACTGTCTGGGCCCTTCACACACTGTGTAGGGAGGGGGGCTACACTGTCTGGGCCCCTTCACACAGTGTGTAGGGAGGGGGGCTACACTGTCTGGGCCCTTCACACACTGTGTAGGGAGGGGGGCTACACTGTCTGGGCCCTTCACACAGTGTGTAGGGAGGGGGGGCTACACTGTCTGGGCCCTTGGAGGGGGGCTACACTGTCTGGGCCCTTCACACAGTGTGTAGGGAGGGGGGCTACACTGTCTGGGCCCTTCACACACTGTGTAGGGAGGGGGGCTACACTGTCTGGGCCCTTCACACACTGTGTAGGGAGGGGGGCGACACTGTCTGGGCCCTTCACACAGTGTGTAGGGAGGGGGGCTACACTGTCTGGGCCCTTCACACACTGTGTAGGGAGGGGGGCTACACTGTCTGGGCCCTTCACACACTGTGTAGGGAGGGGGGCGACACTGTCTGGGCCCTTCACACACTGTGTAGGGAGGGGGGCTACACTGTCTGGGCCCTTCACACAGTGTGTAGAGAGGGGGGCTACACTGTCTGGGCCCTTCACACACTGTGTAGGGAGGGGGGGCTACACTGTCTGGGCCCTTCACACAGTGTGTAGGGAGGGGGGCTACACTGTCTGGGCCCTTCACACAGTGTGTAGGGAGGGGGGCTACACTGTCTGGGCCCTTCACACAGTGTGTAGGGAGGGGGGCTACACTGTCTGGGCCCTTCACACAGTGTGTAGAGAGGAGGGCTACACTGTCTGGGCCCTTCACTCACTGTTTGTAGCAGCAGTGCTGACAGCTGGGGCCGTCTGGCCTCCAACCCACCGAGGCCCGACCTCCAGTCCCATGATGCACTTGTCTTGACACAAGCGTGCGCCCCTTGACGCGCTCCTGGTCCCGTTGTGACGAGTCCCCGTTGTCCGCGCCGACACTAATCACTATTCCCATCACTATATCACTATTCCCATCACTATCCCCATCACTATCCCCATCACTATTCCCATCACTATCCCTATCACTATTCCCATCACTATCCCATCACTATCCCCATCACTAACCCCATCACTATTCCCATCACTATCCCCATCACTATTCCCATCACTATCCCATCACTATTCCCATCACTATCCACATCACTATTCCCATCACTATCCCCATCACTATCCCCATCACTATTCCCATCACTATCCCATCACTATTCACATCACTATCCCCATCACTATTCCCATCACTATCCCCATCACTATATCACTATCCCCATCACTATTCCCATCACTATTCCCATCACTATCCCCATCACTATCCCCATCACTATCCCATCACTATTCCCATCACTATCCCCATCACTATCCCCATTACTATTCCCATCACTATCCCCATCACTATCCCATCACTATCCCCATCACTATTCCCATCACTATCCCATCACTATCCCCATCACTATTCCCATCACTATCCCCATCATTATTCCATCACTTTATCACTATCCCCATCACTATTCCCATCACTATCCCCACCACTATTCCCATCACTATCCCCATCACTATCCCCATCACTATCCCCATTACTATTCCCATCACTATCCCATCACTATTCCCATCACTATCCCATCACTATCCCCATCACTATCCCCATCACTATCCCCATTACTATTCCCATCACTATCCCCATTACTATTCCCATCACTATCCCATCACTATTCCCATCACTATTCTGGACGGGGTGGCCGGGCCCCAGACCGGGCTGACCACTCCAACAGCGGACTTTGGTTTCTTGCGCGGCTGGAACTCTCTTATTGGCCATTCATTATGGAGCGGGTGTGCGGCACACAGAGTGCTAATTCACACTTATTCACCCCCGCCCAGAGTACCACTGCCCCTCTGTCCAGCCCTACGGAGCAGAGTACCACTGCCCCTCTGTCCTGCCCTACGGAGCAGAGTACCACTGCCCCTCTGTCCAGCCCTATGGAGCAGAGTACCACTGCCCCTCTGTCCAGCCCTATGGAGCAGAGTACCACTGCCAGGCCCTGCAGTATTTCACTCATATATATATATCATTTTTATTTTTTCCCTATTGATTTATTTTTCCTGCTCCCCAGTCGCCCGCTCTGACACCTTCCTGGCCCCGACCGACACCGCGGCATGCTATTGAATTAGACTTCTGACATCAAGCACGTGTTCATTTTATAATCCTCTTTTATTATGGTGTGGCAAGGGGCACAGCAGGGCTGGCCGGGGGTCAGGCCTCTGGGGGTCAGGCCTCTGGGGGTCAGGCCTCTGGGGGTCAGGCCTCTGGGGGTCAGGCCTCTGGGGGTCACCGGGGGGTCGCCCAGCGATGCCCCAGCAGCCAGGGGGAGTCCCCCCCCTGGCTGCTGGTCCTCCATTCTCGCTCTCTCTCCCCACCCATCAAGTGCATGACAGCTGTCAGTAATGCTTCTAACTGTTGGGGCATGTGGGGGGTGGGGGTGGGGGTGGGGGTGGGGGTGGGGCAGGGCAGTGGGGCAGGGCGGTGGGGGCAGGGCGGTGGGGCAGGGCGGTGGGGCAGGGCGGTGGGGCGGTGGGGCAGGGCAGTGGGGCAGGGCGGTGGGGCAGGGCGGTGGGGCAGGGCGGTGGGGCAGGGCGGTGGGGCGGTGGGGCAGGGCAGTGGGGCAGGGCAGTGGGGCAGGGCGGTAGGGCGGTGGGGCAGGGCGGTAGGGCGGTGGGGTAGGGCGGTGGGGCAGGGCGGTGGGGCAGGGCGGTGGGGCAGGGCGGTGGGGCAGGGCGGTGGGGCAGGGCGGTAGGGCGGTAGGGGCGGTGGGGCAGGGCGGTGGGGCAGGGCAGTGGGGCAGGGCGGTGGGGCAGGGCGGTGGGGCAGGGCGGTGGGGCAGGGCGGTAGGGCGGTAGGGCGGTGGGGCAGGTGTAACCTAGTCCCTACCAGCTGGTCTCTCACCAGAGGGTCCGAGAGAGAGAAACTCAATCTAGTTAGCGCAGTAGGTTTGATCTGCTGAAACACAGGGTCACAGAAGGCATGCGCTTTATGAGTGTGTGTGTGTGTGTGAATGCGCATGTGCGTATGTGTGTGTGTGTGTGTGTGTGTGTGTGTGCGTGTGTGTGGTTGTGTGTGTGTGTGTGTGTGTGTGCGTGTGCGTGTGCGTGTGTGTGTATGTGCGTGTGTGCGTGTGTGTGTGTGTGTGTGTGTGGTTGTGTGTGTGTGTGTGTATGTGTGGTTGGGTGTGTGTGTGTGTGTGTGTGTGTGTGTGCGTGTGTGTATGTGCGTGTGTGCGTGTGTGTGTGTATGTGTGTGTATGTGCGTGTGTGTGTGTGTGCGTGTGTGTGTGTGGTTGTGTGTGTGTGTGTGTGTGTGTGTGTGTGGTTGGGTGTGTGTGTGTGTGTGTGTGTGTGTGTGTGGTTGTGTGTGTGTGTGTGTGTGTGTGTGTGTGTGTGTGTGTGTGTGTGCGTGTGTGTGTATGTGCGTGTGTGTGCGTGTGTGTGTATGCGCGTGTGTGTGTGTGTGTGTGTGTGTGTGTGTGTGTGTGTGGTTGGGTGTGTGTGTGTGTGAGTGAGCCCACGTGGGCCTTTTTGTACCACAACGTCTTGTGTTGAGAGTCCCTGGCTGTGACCCAGATTCCTCAAGCCCGGCACGTCGTTGGCGCTGACATTGAGCCGTGCTAACAGCGCCCGGCCCCTCCCCCGGGCCCCTCCCCTGGCCCACCGCCATGTTGCAGTAATGACAACCATTTGTTTGGTTTCACACTACCAGCGCTATAAACGTCCTTTTTTCATCCACGGCACAGAGACTCTTTAGCGTTGGTTCTTAAACACTACAAAGTGGTGTCGATGGCTTGGTGCCCCCCCACCCAGACCCACTTGTGATAGAACCCCGCCAGGCAGAACCCAGCCAGGGAGAACCCAGCCAGGGAGAACCCAGCCAGGGAGAACCCAGCCAGGCAGAACCCAGCCAGGGAGAACCCTTGTCCCCGTGTGTCTCTGACGGACCCTCCGGTGGCTGGAACCTCGTGATGGGGGGGGAGTCTCTATGGGGTGAGTCTCTATGGGGGGAGTCTCTATGAGTCTCTATGGGGGGAGACGCCCAGCTGCTGAAATGATGTGTGGAGTGTGATGCAGAAGTGTGATGCAGAAGTGTGATGCAGATGTGTGATGCAGAAGTGTGATGCAGAAGTGTGATGCAGAAGTGTGATGCAGATGTGTGATGTAGAAGTGTGATGCAGAAGTGTGCTGTAGAAGTGTGGGGGAGATGCAGCCCCCCCCCACAGTGGAGAGGGGGGGGCTGCATCTCCCCCACCCGGTGTGACGGATGGTGGGCCTGGAAGCCCGCGGAGATGACGGGGGTCTCAGAGTGTGTTTCAGACGTTAATAATAACACGCATGTAAGGAACAATAACACCACACATGTAAGGAACAATAACACCACACATGTAAGGAACAATAACACCACACATGTAAGGAACAATAACACCACACATGTAAGGAACAATAACACCACGCATGTAAGGAACAATAACACCACACATGTAAGGAACAATAACACCACACATGTAAAGAACAATAACACCACACATGTAAGGAACAATAACACCACACATGTAAGGAACAATAACACCACACATGTAAGGAACAATAACACCACACATGTAAGGAACAATAACACCACACATGTAAGGAACAATAACACCACACATGTAAGGAACAATAACACCACGCATGTAAGGAACAATAACACCACACATGTAAGGAACAATAACACCACACATGTAAGGAACAATAACACCACGCATGTAAGGAACAATAACACCACGCATGTAAGGAACAATAACACCACACATGTAAGGAACAATAACACCACACATGTAAGGAACAATAACACCACGCATGTAAGGAACAATAACACCACACATGTAAGGAACAATAACACCACACATGTAAAGAACAATAACACCACACATGTAAGGAACAATAACACCACACATGTAAGGAACAATAACACCACACATGTAAGGAACAATAACACCAGACATGTAAGGAACAATAACACCACACATGTAAGGAACAATAACACCACACATGTAAAGAACAATAACACCACACATGTAAGGAACAATAACACCACACATGTAAGGAATAATAACACCACACATGTAAGGAACAATAACACCACACATGTAAGGAACAATAACACCACACATGTAAGGAACAATAACACCACACATGTAAGGAACAATAACACCACACATGTAAGGAACAATAACACCACACATGTAAGGAACAATAACACCACGCATGTAAGGAACAATAACACCACACATGTAAGGAACAATAACACCACACATGTAAGGAACAATAACACCACACATGTAAGGAACAATAACACCACGCATGTAAGGAACAATAACACCACGCATGTAAGGAACAATAACACCACACATGTAAGGAACAATAACACCACACATGTAAGGAACAATAACACCACGCATGTAAGGAACAATAACACCACACATGTAAGGAACAATAACACCACACATGTAAAGAACAATAACACCACACATGTAAGGAACAATAACACCACACATGTAAGGAACAATAACACCACACATGTAAGGAACAATAACACCACACATGTAAGGAACAATAACACCACACATGTAAAGAACAATAACACCACACATGTAAGGAACAATAACACCACACATGTAAGGAATAATAACACCACACATGTAAGGAACAATAACACCACACATGTAAGGAACAATAACACCACACATGTAAGGAATAATAACACCACACATGTAAGGAACAATAACACCACGCATGTAAAGAACAATAACACCACACATGTAAAGAACAATAACACCACACATGTAAGGAACAATAACACCACACATGTAAGGAACAATAACACCACACATGTAAGGAACAATAACACCACACATGTAAGGAACAATAACACCACACATGTAAGGAACAATAACACCACACATGTAAAGAACACACACTCACGGCCAGACACTGGGAAGAGACCCAGTGAAGGCATGAGAGAGAGCTGTTCAAAGCATGTTTTGTCGGGAACTTTGGTCAAATGTTGGCTCTTAAGTTTAGAAGTCGCTAGTTGCTAGTTCCCCCCTGACCCCTGACCCCTGACCCCCAGGCAACGTTTGAAATGAATGGTGAAAGGAAATGTAGGGCTCTGCAACAGACCTCCACTCTTTGAGTCTTTGTTCAGAGTGTTTTTCTGTGTGTTTCTGCAGCCACATGCCCGGCTCTGAGGGTTCAGGATGTAGTCATAAAGGGCTCCGTGGATCCTGCCCGTGGAACCAGTCACTGATGACTTTATCTCCAGTGTCTCAGGAATCAATTGAGTTCGTGCCAGAGGAATTTTTACAAAAAAACCTCAATTACAGCGTTGAGCAGCATGCAGCAGGAACGCACTCGTGAAAACCACACACACACACACACACACACACACACACACACACACACACGCCTGCACACGTCACCTTTTATAAACGCACACAAGGACGCACACACACACACTCACATTACACACACACACACACAGTCTGTAGTACAGAATGTGTTGGACATTATTCAGCGTTGTAAGCACTAGATTGTTCTTCATATTTTGTTGCATACTGCAATTCTCTTTGCAATTTTCACTTCATGATTCATTCTGAACATCAGCAGGTTGAGAAGGTGGAGCAGCCGTTGGGTCTGTGTGTCCAGGATGAGCCCCTGGGGCCCTAGTATCACAAATTCATCGTCAAAGCGTGCGTCGGCAGTTGGGGGGTCTGTACGCAGGTGGTTGGTGAACGCAAACCTGTCTGGTGGCAGCTGAACTAAAATAATTTGAAGGTTTCAAATCAACAATGTGACCGTAGGAACACACTTCATAAAATCCTCCCTTTCTGACAGCTTCTGACAGCTTCATCCACTCTGTCCACGCACATTTCAGCGTAATGAAACAGGAAACAAGGCCTAACTCCGTCCTTTGAGTTTCTGGTTTGTGTCCCGGGCTCTGGGCCCCTCCCTCCCAGACGTTCTGCAGCAGAGTCCACCGGAGACTCCCACACATCCAGGAGACTAATGAGCACCGCCAGGCCTCGCGGCCCTGGGCAGCACAGTCGATTAACACTTCTCAACAAAACCCCAGCAACCGCTTATGGTGACATAACACTAACACACACACACACTACAGCTGCATGGGGCATTCCAGAGGCAGCTGGCAGAGAGAGTAGGGGCGAGTGTAGGGGGAGGTTTTTATGTATTTTTTGCACACATGTCTCAACATCGACAGAGTCATTAAGTGTTTCTTTGTTCATCGGCGCAAAGCTAGCTGTCAGCGTGTCTCAAGGCCACAGCCTTCCCCCAATCACACAGTGGTGTTCTGGGCTCCGGCCCTCTGCTGCCTTACATCAGGACTTCCTGGCCACGCGGCCAATCCTCACGGGTGGGTGAGAGTTTGGCGCGGTCGTCCACGCAAACAGAGCCCCGCCCACTAGCTCCACGATGGGTCGAAAAAAGGAAGTGAAACGCCAGATCTGAGCTGGTCTGCCGTCAGACCTTAGATCACTTTAAAGATAACTGGTCATGCAGCCCAGGGCCTTCCACCATGATGTTTGGGTTTTGCTGGGAGTCTGAACTCTGGGAGCAGACAGCCAGCCAGGGAGCTCACAGAAAGAATGCAATGCCCCTGTGAGCGTGCAGGACTGGACCCTGTGAGCCTGCAGGACTGGACCCTGTGAGCGATCAGGACTGGACCCTGTGAGCGATCAGGACTGGACCCTGTGAGCGATCAGGACTGGACCCTGTGAGCGATCAGGACTGGACCCTGTGAGCCTGCAGGACTGGACCCTGTAAGCGATCAGGACTGGACCCTGTGAGCGATCAGGACTGGACCCTGTGAGCCTGCAGGACTGGACCCTGTGAGCCTGCAGGACTGGACCCTGTAAGCGATCAGGACTGGACCCTGTGAGCGATCAGGACTGGACCCTGTGAGCGATCAGGACTGGACCCTGTGAGCCTGCAGGACTGGACCCTGTGAGCGATCAGGACTGGACCCTGTGAGCCTGCAGGACTGGACCCTGTGAGCGATCAGGACTGGACCCTGTGAGCCTGCAGGACTGGACCCTGTGAGCCTGCAGGACTGGACCCTGTGAGCGATCAGGACTGGACCCTGTGAGCCTGCAGGACTGGACCCTGTGAGCCTGCAGGACTGGACCCTGTAAGCCTGCAGGACTGGACCCTGTGAGCGATCAGGACTGGACCCTGTAAGCCTGCAGGACTGGACCCTGTGAGCGTGCAGGACTGGACCCTGTGAGCCTGCAGGACTGGACCCTGTAAGCCTGCAGGACTGGACCCTGTGAGCCTGCAGGACTGGACCCTGTAAGCCTGCAGGACTGGACCCTGTGAGCGATCAGGACTGGACCCTGTAAGCCTGCAGGACTGGACCCTGTGAGCGATCAGGACTGGACCCTGTGAGTGATCAGGACTGGACCCTGTGAGCCTGCAGGACTGGACCCTGTGAGCTCTACAGTGGATCAGTCTTTTACAGCCAAGGGAACGCAGCAACAGAACGGGACTGATCTTGTGACGGCGGGCGCCTTTTGCCTGCTCCTCGTTTGTTTATCAGGACTGTAGTGTCGTGTTTACAGCACTCAGTGTCGTTAGCATAGAGAGGCTCAGTGGTCCGCTTTACTATGTGGAGAGAGAGAGAGAGAGAGAGAGAGAGAGAGAGAGAGAGAGAGAGAGAGATATTTTGGCACAAAGTGATTGAACAACACGCACACACACACACACCCACGCACGCATGAACACACGCACACACACACAGGCGTTGAGTGAGACGTTGAGTGACACCAGTGGAATGCCGTGGAGTGAAGTAGAGAGGGTCTGTGTGTGTCTTCTGAGTCTTCTGAGTCGTCCCCTCTCGGTGACCCTGGTTTATGGTAGTTTGTAGAAATCCTGCACACTGTAGAAGGGGACGCCTCACCAGACTCCCCTCTCTCCCCCTCCCCTCTCTCCCCCTCCCCTCTCTCCCCCTCCCCTCTCTCCCCCTCCCCTCTCTCCCCCTGGCGTCGCTGGAGGGCGGAGAGCCCAGGGGTCCTGTGCCTGTGTAGTCAGAGTGTTACCCATCTTCTGTTTCCACATCCTACTTATCCAGTTGTCTAGTTGTTGTGTTTTCTGACACATTTCTTTATGTTCACACTTGATGTCACCGCCAGTAGGCCTTCATATCTCCCAGTAGGCCTTCATATCTCCCAGTAGGCCTTCATATCTCCCAGTAGGCCTTCATATCTCCCAGTAGGCCTTCATATCTCCCAGTAGGCCTTCATATCTCCCAGTAGGCCTTCATATCTCCCAGTTGGCCTTCATATCTCCCAGTAGGCCTTCATATCTCCCAGTAGGCCTTCATATCTCCCAGTAGGCCTTCATATCTCCCAGTAGGCCTTCATATCTCCCAGTAGGCCTTCATATCTCCCAGTAGGCCTTCATATCTCCCAGTAGGCCTTCATATCTCCCAGTAGGCCTTCATATCTCCCAGTAGGCCTTCATATCTCCCTGTGTTTCTGCCGTCTCACATCGTCTGAATGCCGGGACCCAGTTGAACGTCTCTGTTTAAATAAAGGTTGAATGATTATTTTGAATAACCTCTTTAATAACTGACATTATCCATTTCTCGCTGACTTCTGGTGTTGTTCCATCATCACTCAAAACTGCTGCATTAACTCCAACACTCAAAAGACCTTGCGCAGATCCGAATGATTTAAACAACTTTCGTCCAATCTCAAACCTGCCATTTCTCTCCAAAGTACTTGAGCGAACTGTTGCAGCTCAGATAAAACCCGTCTGTCTGACAACACAGCACTGAGACAGCTCAGATAAAACCTGTCTGTCTGACAACACAGCACTGAGACAGCTCAGATAAACACCCGTCTGTCTGACAACAGCAATGAGACAGCCCTTGTGAAAATCACCGATGACAGCATTTGAACCGTCTCTCATGTCATCCTCCTGGACAGGCTAGTATCCATTGGAATCACTGATATCCCTCTGGCTTGTTTCAGGTCATATCTCTCGGGCCGCACGCAGTTTTTCCAACTCAAGAACTTGAGTTCCGGCGCCTCTTTAGTCTCAGTGGTGTTTCCAGGGCTCTGTCCTCAGTCCCCTCCTGTTCATTATCTATCTTCTGCCTCTAGGCTACATTCTTAGGAAATTACACATTTAATTCCACTGTTACGCTGACGATACCCAGCTCTACCTTTCCACTAAGCCCACTGCTTCTCTACCACCCAAACCTCTGTCCGTCTGCCTACTGGAAGTGAATGATGGTTCTTCATGGTTCATTCAACTTCCTCAAACTCAACAGTGATAAAACTGAGGTTCTCTTTTTTCATGTCCATCAACAATGCCACTGTTGACCCTTCCCCTCAGGTAAAGAGCCTGGGTGACATCTTGGACAGAAACTTTGTCCTTCGAGACCCACATCAATAATGTTACTCGATCTGCTTACTTCATGTATACGCAACATAAATTGTCTTCATCCCGCACCTACACAACCTGCACCCGACTGGACTACCTGTAACTCTCTCCTCTGTGGTCTTCCTCAGAAATCTCTTCCTAAAATCCAACTGGTCCAGAACGCAGCCGCCTGTATCATCACCGAACTCCATCTATTGAACACATCACTCCTGCCCTGCAGCAACTCCACTGGCTCCTATCAAATCACACATGATTTAAGATTGTACTTATTACTTTCAAGATCCTTCACAGCCTGGCACTAGTGTATCTATCTGAACTCAACCACATCTACACACTTTTCACGTCCTCTCTGATCCTCTTCTGCCATCAGCTCTCAGCTCCATCTGCCAACCTATCCACCATCGGGTCAAGAGCTTTTAGCCCATCTGCTCCCGTCTATGGAACTCTCTCCCAGCAGCCTACCTTCGCCCCCCCTGTCATGCCAGCACCAACAGGTGTCACACAGACCTGTGTTCTGCTCTAGGCCACGCCTCCTTAGGGGCGTTCTGCGGTAGGCCACGCCTCCTTAGGAGCATTCTGCTGTAGGCCCACGGCCTCCTTAGGAGCGTTCTGCTGTAGGCCACGCCTCCTAGGAGCATTCTGAACGTCGGCCACTGATATCCTCGGGCGTTACATGGTCCAATATTCACCGCTGTGAGGTTGTGTGGGGCGGGGCTGCGGGGCTCTCAGTAGGGCTTCTGTACGCTGGATGAATAGTGGAGGCAGCCATTACGGTGATCCATCCCAGAGCAGGGAAAATATGTGTCACTTGCAGCGATGGTAGAGGTGTGTGTGTGTGTGTGTGTGTGTGTGTGTACTCCTTAATGCCTGGGTATAGGTTACAACCCCCTTGTTTTTTTTTGGGTCCTCCTTCAATCTGCTGTGGTCATTCATCCATGAACAGCAATCCCCCTGGGAGGGGACTGCTACACACACACACACACACACACACACACACACACACACACACACACACACACACCACACCACACACACACACACACACACACACACACACAAACTCACACACATGTTCACACACACACACACACACACACACACACACACACACACACACACACACACACACCACACACACACACACACACACACAAACACACCACACACGTTCACATACACGCACACACACACACTCATATATACAGTCTTTATGAAGGATGTAGTATATATAGGGGAAGTGACAAAATGCATTGCTACTATTTTTATTGGTCTAAGGTAGATAATCCAAGATATTGAGCATATCATAGCTATCTTCATTCATCCCCAAGTGTTTTTCCTTGACTCCTCCTCCTTCCTGTGACAGTACATCCTGCTGTATGGTGTGTTACTACTCTACCCAGAGGACCACCGCAGACTCCTGTAAATAAATAGAACTGAGCTAACAAACAAACAGGCCTCTCTGCCACAAGGCCGGACCCACATGACCGCCCGCCAGCACACGCTGTGTGCGTGTGCGTGCGTGTGTGCGTGTGCGTGCATGTGCGTGTGTGTGTGCGTGTGCGTGTGTGTGTGCGTGTGTGTGTGCATGTGCGTGTGTGTGTGCGTGTGTGTGTGGAGTGATAATGGCCAGGTCTTGGTTTGTGTAAGTGTAGCTTGTGGCCCTTGCTAAAGCTGAGAGGCTCAGCTTTCGGCTAAGTAGCTGTCTTTCAACGCCATAGGTTGCTTTGGCACTGCACACACTCCATCACACACACACCACACACACACACACACACACACACACACACATAGTGTGCTCCAGACGGTTCTGCAGCATTTCTGCACATTTTCATTAAGGAGAACAAACATGGCCTAATTTAATAACATGGCCTAATGTGAACATCTGCAGGAGGCTGAGACGGGGGGCGGGGTGGGGGGGGGGGGGTGCAGAACAGAACTTGAAAAAGAAAATTGGAAGGAGTTGGTCTCCTTCCCTCACACCCTCTCCCTGAATGCGTGGCACACTGTAGATGCTTCTTCAGATTTGAAACACGACAGACCACACCACCTAAAGACAGACCACACACCTAAAGACAGAGCAAGATGACGTGGTATTGGTCCCGTCCATGGTGCCAACACAGCACACCACACTGAATCCATTCCCACAAGCCGGTCCTGATTCTCCAAACGCCCACAAAACCCCTCTCTCTCTCTCTCTCTCTCTCTCTCTCTCTCTCCTCTCTCCTCTCTCTCATCTCTCTCTCTCTCCTCTCCCTCCCCCCTCCAACAGCCCCCTCCTCTCCCCTCTGCCCTCCCCATGCTGTGTCTTAGTAGGCTGACCCCTGGTTGACCCCTGGTTGACCCATGGCTGACCCCGCACCGTCTTCCTCCTAAATGATGAGCGACTCTTCGTGGCATTTAGCAAACTAAACAGTTCCCCCACAGAGCAGAGGATGAGGAGGAGGAGGTGGAGGAGGAGGAGGGGGACCAAGGGCAATGCAGTCAGATGAGTCTGCCCCCATACCGAGTGAGTGAGTGAGTGTGTGAGAGAGAGAACAGAGAGAGAGAGAGAGAGAGAGAGAGAGAGAGAGAGAGAGAGGGAACTGAGAGAGAGAGAGGGAGAGAGAGAGAGAGAGAGAGAGAACTGAGAGAGAGAGAGCGAGAACAGAATACAGTGCCAATGACTACATTTCTGTTGACCCAAATGAGACACGGAGAGAGAGACTCTCTCCGTGATGAAGTCTCTCAGTAAAGACCTTCTTCTCTTTCATTTGACGTGACCGGGCCACCCTCCTTCCGCGGCCACTGCGTGCCATCCTGTTAGTCCAGTTAGCGTCCGTTAGACCCCTTAGCGTCCCGTTAGACCCGTTAGCGTCCCGTTATTCCCGTTAGCGTCCCGTTAGTCCCGTTAGCGTCCTGTTAGTCCCATTAGTGTCCCGTTAGTCCAGTTATCATTCTGTTAGTCCCGTTAGTCCAGTTATCATTCTGTTAGTCCCGTTAGTGTCCTGTTAGTCTCATTAGTGTCCTGTTAGTCCCGTTAGTGTCCTGTTTGTCCCGTTAGTGTCCTGTTAGTCCCGTTAGTGTCCTGTTAGTCCCGTTATCATCCTGTTAGTCCCGTTATCATCCTGTTAGTCCCGTTAGTGTCCTGTTAGTCCCGTTAGGTCCTGTTAGTCCCGTTATCATCCTGTTAGTCCCGTTAGTGTCCTGTTAGTCTTGTTAGTGTCCTGTTAGTCCCGTTAGTGTCCTGTTAGTCCCGTTAGTGTCCTGTTAGTCCGTTAGTGTCCTGTTAGTCTCATTAGTGTCCTGTTAGTCCGTTAGTGTCCTGTTAGTCTCATTAGTGTCCTGTTAGTCCCGTTAGTGTCCTGTTAGTCCCGTTATCATCCTGTTAGTCCCGTTATCATCCTGTTAGTCCCGTTAGTGTCCTGTTAGTCTCATTTGTGTCCTGTTAGCCCCGTTAGTGTCCTGTTAGTCCCGTTAGCGTTGCGTGGCGTCCCGTTAGTCCCGTTAGCGTCGCGCAGCGTCCCGTAGTCCCTTTAGCATCCTGTTAGTCCCGTGAGCATCCGCAGCATCCTGTTAGTCCCGTTAGCGTCGCACGGCGTCCAGTTAGTCCCGTTAGCGTCATGCAGTGTCCCGTTAGACCCTTTAGCATCCTGTTAGTCCCGTTAGCATCCGCAGCATCCTGTTAGTCCTGTTAGTGTTGCGCAGTGTCCTGCAAGTCCCGTTAGCGTACTGTTAGTCCCGTTAGTGTCCTGTTAGTCTCATTAGTGTCCTGTTAGTCCCGTTAGTGTCCTGTTAGTCCCGTTATCATCCTGTTAGTCCCGTTAGTGTCCTGTTAGTCCCGTTATCATCCTGTTAGTCCCGTTAGTGTCCTGTTAGTCTTGTTAGTGTCCTGTTAGTCCCGTTAGTGTCCTGTTAGTCTCATTAGTGTCCTGTTAGTCCCGTTAGTGTCCTGTTAGTCCGTTATCGTCCTGTTAGTCCCGTTATCATCCTGTTAGTCCCATTAGTGTCCTGTTAGTCCCGGTATCATCCTGTTAGTCCCGTTAGTGTCCTGTTAGTCTCATTAGTGTCCTGTTAGTCTCATTAGTGTCCTGTTAGTCCCGTTAGTGTCCTGTTAGTCCCGTTATCATCCTGTTAGTCCCGTTAGTGTCCTGTTAGTCCTGTTAGTGTCCTGTTAGTCCCGTTAGCGTCCCGTTAGTCCCATTAGCGTCCCGTTAGTCCCGTTAGCGTCCCGTTAGTCCCATTAGTGTCCTGTTAGTCCCGTTAGTGTCCTGTTAGTCCCGGTAGCGTCCTGTTAGTCCCATTAGTGTCCTGTTAGTCCCGTTAGCGTTACGTGGCGTCCTGTTAGTGCTGTTAGTGTCGCACGGCGTCCAGTTAGTCCCGTTAGTGTCCCGTTAGTCCCGTTAGCGTCGCGCAGCGTCCCGTTAGTCCCTTTAGCATCCTGTTAGTCCCGTTAGCATCCGCAGCATCCTGTTAGTCCCGTTAGCGTTGCACGGCGTCCAGTTAGTCCCGTTAGCGTCGTGCAGTGTCCCGTTAGACCCTTTAGCATCCTGTTAGTCCCGTTAGCATCCGCAGCATCCTGTTAGTCCTGTTAGTGTTGCGCAGTGTCCTGCAAGTCCCGTTAGCGTACTGTTAGTCCCGTTAGTGTTGTGCGGCGTCCTGTTAGTCCCGTTAGTGTTGCGCGGCGTCCTGTTAGTCCCGTTAGCGTCCTGTTAGTCCCGTTAGCTTCCTGTTAGTCCCGTTAGTGTCCTGTTAGTCCCGTTAGTGTCCTGTTAGTCCGTTAGTGTTCTGTTAGTCCCGTTAGCGTCCTGTTAGTCCCGTTAGTGTCCTGTTAGTCCTGTTAGTGTCCTGTTAGTCCCGTTATCCTCCTGTTAGTCCCGTTATCGTCCTGTTAGTCACATTAGTGTCCCTGTTAGTCCCGTTATCGTCCTGTTAGTCCCGTTAGTGTCCTGTTAGTCCCGTTAGTGTTCTGTTAGTCCCGTTAGCGTCCTGTTAGTCCTGTTAGTGTCCTGTTAGTCCCGTTAGTGTTCTGTTAGTCCCGTTAGCGTCCTGTTAGTCCCGTTAGTGTCCTGTTAGTGTCCTGTTAGTGTTCTGTTAGTCCCATTAGCGTCCTGTTAGTCCCGTTAGTGTCCTGTTAGTGTCCTGTTAGTCCCGTTATCGTCCTGTTAGTCCGTTATCGTCCTGTTAGTCCGTTAGTGTCCTGTTAGTCCCGTTAGCGTCCTGTTAGTCCCGTTAGTGTCCTGTTAGTCCCGTTATCATCTGTTAGTCCCGTTAGTGTTCTGTTAGTCCCGTTAGCGTCCTGTTAGTCCTGTTAGTGTCCTGTTAGTCCCGTTAGTGTCCTGTTAGTCCCGTTAGTGTTCTGTTAGTCCGTTAGCGTCCTGTTAGTCCGTTAGTGTTCTGTTAGTCCCGTTAGCGTCCTGTTAGTCCCGTTAGTGTCCTGTTAGTCCCGTTATCATCCTGTTAGTCCCGTTAGTGTTCTGTTAGTCCCGTTAGCGTCCTGTTAGTCCTGTTAGTGTCCTGTTAGTCCCGTTAGTGTCCTGTTAGTCCCGTTAGTGTTCTGTTAGTCCCGTTAGCGTCCTGTTAGTCCCGTTAGTGTTCTGTTAGTCCCGTTAGCGTCCTGTTAGTCCCGTTAGTGTCCTGTTAGTGTCCTGTTAGTCCCGTTATCGTCCTGTTAGTCCCGTTATCGTCCTGTTAGTCCCGTTATCGTCCTGTTAGTCCCGTTATCGTCCTGTTAGTCCTGTTAGTGTCCTGTTAGTCCCGTTATCATCCCGTTAGTCCCGTTAGTGTCCTGTTAGTCCCGTTATCGTCCTGTTAGTCCCATTAGTGTCCTGTTAGTCCCGTTAGTGTCCTGTTAGTCCCGGTAGTGTCCTGTTAGTCCCATTATCGTTCTGTTAGTCCCGTTAGCGTCTGCGTTCATCGGCGTCCCACCCCAGGGTGGAGCGGTGGTTCTTAAGCAGGGCCTTCATTAGAAACCGCAGGAGTCGAAGGACGCAGGCCCGCTGGTTCCTGCTGTCTCGTTCCGACTGAGGGGAAAGGATTACGCACCTGGGTTTGAGAACAGCGCTGGATGCAGCACTTTGCTCTGCAGGAACGACCCCGGAAACAGCCGCTAACCGTCGCTAGCAGGCCGCCGCTACAGGAGACAGCGCTTGAAGTGTTCCTCTACTCTGGGAGGAAATGTGCACACGTACGCACACACACACACACACACATAAACTCCTGCTCTCGCTCTCTATCACTCACTCACTAACGCACACACACACACACTCACACACACACAGACGTTTGTGGTTAATGTCGGCTGCCCTTTCTCTTTCCTTCCCCCTTTTATAATTTATCTTCCTGTGGACATATGGATGAACATGAGCAACGTTTGGCTGAACATCAGACGTGCATCCATACAGGCTGATGGACCGGTGACATGTAGGCAAGTCCCTGAATCTCTAGCCCTGCATGTAGACCAGGGCACACTCACAGTGCACATGCCCGTGCACGACGTGCACACTCGCACAAACACACGGGGAACAGATGGAATAGCCCTGCGTTTAGCGTGGAACCCCAGAAGTTCCAGAACATTATAAAAACATGTATTGTACAGTTTATCCCCGGACATTGATCTTTTATGTACCGCTCAGAGATGATGATGATGATGATGGTTTGAAAAGTCCAGATGGGACCCCGGCCGCTCGCTCGGTTTTTTACCTCCTGCTGACGTTCGCTCCGTTTGATCGCCCGGTGGGATTCCACAAACCCTTCCTGCGTCTCCTACTCTGTCCCTCTCTGTCCCCCCCTCTGTCCCTCTCTGTCCCTCTCTGTCCCCTCTCTGTCCCTCTCTTTCCCCACTCTGTCCCCCACTCTGTCTCTCTCTGTCCCCCTCTCTGTCCCTCTCTTTCCCCTCTCTGTCCCCCTCTCTGTCCCTCTCTTTCCCCCCACTCTGTCCCCACTCTCTCCCCTCTGTCCCCTCTCTGTCCCCCCTCTGTCCCCCTCTCTGTCCCCCCTCTCTGTCCTCTCTGTCCCCCCTCTGTCCCCCTCTCTGTCCCTCTCTGTCCCCTCCTGTCCCTCTCTGTCCCCCCCTCTGTCCTCTCTGTCCCCCCTCTTGTCCCCCTCTCTGTCCCTCTCTGTCCCTTCTCTGTCCCCACTCTGTCTCTCTCTGTCCCTCTCTTTCCCCCTCTCTGTCCCCTCTCTGTCCCTCTCTTTCCCCCCACTCTGTCCCCCACTCTCTCCCCCTCTGTCCTCTCTGTCCCCCCTCCTGTCCCTCTCTGTCCCCCCCTGTGTCCCCCCCTGACCCCTTCTCTGTCCCCCTCCTGTCCCTCTCTGTCCCCCCCTGTGTCCCCCCCTGACCCCCTCTCTGTCCCCTCCTGTCCCTCTCTGCCCCCCCCCCCCCCCCGGATCATGGGCTGCCGTGAGGGCGTCTCAGATATGATCAGGCCTGTCTGGGGAGGTTTCCTCTGACACTCTGACCCGAGGAGTCTGCGTCCTGCTGGGTGTGGTGGCTGTAGCATGTAGAGGCTCGATCTCGGTCTCTGTGGTGACTCAGTTTGAAAACATCTCCTGTGCCTCCCTTTCATCCTCCTCCTGTCTGTCTGTCGTCCCTCCTCCGCTTCAAAGAAGAACAAACAGTTGGACTTGTGTCTCGGCTCCCCAGGCATCATGGTCCACAAAGTGTTTAGTCCAGCGGGCCGGCCGGTCCTGCAGCCCCCGGGGGATCGGCCAATAGCAGGCCACCGATCCCCGCTGGGGGCCGGCGGGACTGACTGAGGGTTCGAGTGCGGGCCAGCAGGCTCGCAGTCCATGCTCTGTCCCTCCCCCCCCCCCCCCCGAGGGGAGCCGGGGAGTTTTCTGACCGTTTGAACCCCTACCTCTCAAGACCCATGGCGCTAGTTGAACCCCGACCTCTGAAGACCCATGGCGCTAGACATCAGAGAGCCTCTTCCGGACTCCACCCCCCCCCCAGCCATGCAGCTACCCAGAAACCAGTTGTGATCACTGGACATGAGGGGAGCAAGGGGTGTCGGCTGAGAAATGCAGACGGACGGAGAGTCAGACAGACAGACAGACAGTCAGAGAGACAGACAGTCAGAGAGAGAGCAAGAGAGAGGGAGAGAAGGGGAGGGAGGGAGGGAGGGGGAGAGAGGGTGACAAATTGTTTCATTCCTTAGATGAGCTAAAGAAAGCAAAATGTGGACGTGCCAAAGGTCCATGTGCTATAAAAGATTGTGGTGGGTTTGACTGTGCTGATGGAGCCCTTCATGTCCTCCTCGTCTGGAACTCCTTCAGGATGTGGACAGCTTTGTTTCTTGGTGTCACCGTGGATTTGGACTTGTATTCCAAATCCTTGGAATTCTTGGATTTGTGTTGGAAGCCCGCAGCTCATCGATGGCAATGATCTCGAAGCGTCTGGCGGGGAAAATGAATGGATTTGATGGATTCCCTAGAACCCACATTGGTTCTCCAGTGCTCAAATGCTGAGGTCCCTGACTCTGCAGTCCGACGAGACACTAATTAGTTCACAGAGGGTGACGGACGCCCTGCTTGTCAAATCCCTCTCGTTCTCTTCTGCTCTCTTTCTCTCTGTCTCTTCTCTCTCTCTCTCTCTCTCTCTCTCTCTCAAAGTGTCAGATGCACTTTGACAAATGAAAAATATGGCGTGTACACACACACACACACACACACACACACACACACACATACACACACACACACACACACATGCACACACACACACACACATGCACACACACACACACACACACACAAACACACACACAGACACACCACACGCACATACATGCGCACACATCATCACCAGGCCTCCCTCTCTCAGGTCTGTCAGCACCAGAGGATTAAACCACATGATACTTTACACCACAGTATGAAAAGAGACAATCCAAG
>JAXIVH010000686.1:26201-41201 GCA_036785325.1 Urophycis tenuis
CCTCCCTCCCCTTCTCTCCCTCTCTCTTGCTCTCTCTCTGACTGTCTGTCTCTCTGACTGTCTGTCTGTCTGTCTGACTCTCCGTCCGTCTGCATTTCTCAGCCGACACCCCTTGCTCCCCTCATGTCCAGTGATCACAACTGGTTTCTGGGTAGCTGCATGGCTGGGGGGGGGGTGGAGTCTGGAAGAGGCTCTCTGATGTCTAGCGCCATGGGTCTTCAGAGGTCGGGGTTCAAACTAGCGCCATGGGTCTTGAGAGGTAGGGGTTCAAACGGTCAGAAAACTCCCCGGCTCCCCTCGGGGGGGAGGGACAGAGCATGGACTGGCGAGCCTGCTGGCCCGCACTCGAACCCTCAGTCAGTCCCGCCGGCCCCCAGCGGGGATCGGTGGCCTGCTATTGGCCGATCCCCCGGGGGCTGCAGGACCGGCCGGCCGCTGGACTAAACACTTTGTGGACCATGATGCCCGGGGAGCCGAGACACAAGTCCATCTGTTTGTTCTTCTTTGAAGCGGAGGAGGGGACGACAGACAGACAGGAGGAGGATGAAAGGGAGGCACTGGAGATGTTTTCAAACTGAGTCACCACAGAGACCGAGATCGAGCCTCTACATGCTACAGCCACACACCCAGCAGGAGACTCCTCGGGTCAGAGTGTCAGAGGAAACCTCCCCAGACAGGCCTGATCATATCTGAGACGCCCTCACGGCAGCCCATGATCCGGGGGGGGGGACAGAGAGGGACAGGAGGGGGACAGAGAAGGGGTCAGGGGGGGACACAGGGGGGGACAGAGAGGGACAGGAGGGGGACAGAGAGGGACAGAGGGGGAGAGAGTGGGGGACAGAGTGGGGGGAAGAGAGGGACAGAGAGGGGGACAGAGAGGGGGAAAGAGAGGGACAGAGAGAGACAGAGTGGGGGACAGAGAAGGGGACAGAGAGGGACAGAGAGGGGGACAGAGGGGGGGACAGAGAGGGACAGAGGGGGGGACAGAGAGGGACAGGAGGGGGACAGAGAGGGACAGAGAGGGGGACAGAGGGGGGGACAGAGAGGGACAGAGAGGGGGACAGAGGGGGGGACAGAGAGGGACAGGAGGGGGACAGAGAGGGGGACAGAGGGGGAGAGAGTGGGGGACAGAGTGGGGGGAAAGAGAGGGACAGAGAGGGGGACAGAGAGGGGGAAAGAGAGGGACAGAGAGGGGGACAGAGAGAGACAGAGTGGGGGAAAGAGAGGGACAGAGAGGGGGACAGAGAGGGACAGAGGGGGGACAGAGAGGGACAGAGTGGGAGACGCAGGAAGGGGTTTGTGGGAATCCCACCGGGGCGATCAAACGGAGCGAACGTCAGCAGGAGGTAAAAAACCGAGCGAGCGGCCGGGGTCCCATCTGACTTTTCAAACCATCATCATCATCATCATCTCTGAGCGGTACATAAAAGATCAATGTCCCGGGGGATAAACTGTACAATACATGTTTTTATAATGTTCTGGAACTTCTGGGGTTCCACGCTAAACGCAGGGCTATTCCATCTGTTCCCCGGTGTGTTTGTGCGAGTGTGCACGTCGTGCACGGGCATGTGCACTGTGAGTGTGCCCTGGTCTACATGCAGGGCTAGAGATTCAGGGACTTGCCTACATGTCACCGGTCCATCAGCCTGTATGGATGCACGTCTGATGTTCAGCCAAACGTTGCTCATGTTCATCCATTATGTCCACAGGAAGATAAATTATAAAAGGGGGAAGGAAAGAGAAAGGGCAGCCGACATTAACCACAAACGTCTGTGTGTGTGTGAGTGTGTGTGTGTGTGCGTTAGTGAGTGAGTGATAGAGAGCGAGAGCAGGAGTTTATGTGTGTGTGTGTGTGTGTGCGTACGTGTGCACATTTCCTCCCAGAGTAGAGGAACACTTCAAAGCGCTGTCTCCTGTAGCGGCGGCCTGCTAGCGACGGTTAGCGGCTGTTTCCGGGGTCGTTCCTGCAGAGCAAAGTGCTGCATCCAGCGCTGTTCTCAAACCCAGGTGCGTAATCCTTTCCCCTCAGTCGGAACGAGACAGCAGGAACCAGCGGGCCTGCGTCCTTCGACTCCTGCGGTTCTAATGAAGGCCCTGCTTAAGAACCACCGCTCCACCCTGGGGTGGGACGCCGATGAACGCAGACGCTAACGGGACTAACAGAACGATAATGGGACTAACAGGACACTACCGGGACTAACAGGACGATAACGGGACTAACAGGACACTAACGGGACTAACAGGACACTAATGGGACTAACAGGACGATAACGGGACTAACAGGACACTAACGGGACTAACGGGATGATAACGGGACTAACAGGACACTAACAGGACTAACAGGACACTAACGGGACTAACAGAACACTAACGGGACTAACAGGATGATAACGGGACTAACAGGACACTAACAGGACTAACAGGACGCTAACGGGACTAACAGAACACTAACGGGACTAACAGGACACTAACGGACTAACAGGACGATAACGGGACTAACAGGACACTAATGTGACTAACAGGATGATAACGGGACTAACAGGAGGATAACGGGACTAACAGGACACTAACAGGACTAACAGGACACTAACGGGACTAACAGGACGCTAACGGGACTAACAGAACACTAACGGGACTAACAGGACACTAACGGGACTAACAGGACACTAACGGGACTAACAGGATACTAACGGGACTAACAGGACGCTAACGGGACTAACAGAACACTAACGGGACTAACAGGATGATAACGGGACTAACAGGACACTAACGGGACTAACAGGACACTAACGGGACTAACAGGACGATAACGGGACTAACAGGACGCTAACGGGACTAGGAGGATGATAACGGGACTAACAGGACACTAACGGGACTAACAGGACACTAATGGGACTAACAGGACACTAACGGGACTAACAGGACACTAACGGGACGAACAGGACGATAAAGGGACTAACAGGACGATAACGGGACTAACAGGACACTAACAGGACTAACAGCACACTAACGGGACTAACAGGACGCTAACGGGACTAACAGGACGATAACGGGACTAACAGGACACTAACGGGACTAACAGGATGATAACAGGACTAACAGGACACTAACGGGACTAACAGGACACTAATGGGACTAACAGGACACTAATGGGACTAACAGGACGATAACGGGACTAACAGGACGCTAATGGGACTAACAGGACACAAACGGGACTAACAAGACGATAACGGGACTAACAGGACACTAACGGGACTAACAGGAAGATAACGGGACTAACAGGACGATAACGGGACTAACAGGACACTAACGGGACTAACAGGAAGATAACAGGACTAACAGGACGATAACGGGACTAACAGGACGATAACGGGACTAACAGGACGCCGCACGACGCTAACGGGACTAAAGGGACGCCGCACGACGCTAACGGGACTAACAGGACGCTGCGCAACGCTAACGGGACTAACAGGACGCTGCGCGACACTAACGGGACTAACAGGACTAACAGGACACTAACGGGACTAACGGGACTAACAGGACGCTAACAGGACTAACAGGACACTAACGGGACTAACAGGACACTAACGGGACTAACAGGAAGCTAACGGGACTAACAGGACGCTAACGGGACTAACAGGACGCCGCGCAACACTAACGGGACTAACAGGACGCCGCACAACACTAACGGGACTAACAGTACGCTAACGGGACTTGCAAGACACTGCGCAACACTAACAGGACTAACAGGATGCTGCGGATGCTAACGGGACTAACAGGATGCTAAAGGGTCTAACGGGACACTGCACGACGCTAACGGGACTAACTGGACGCCGTGCAACGCTAACGGGACTAACAGGATGCTGCGGATGCTAACGGGACTAACAGGATGCTAAAGGGACTAACGGGACGCTGCGCGACGCTAACGGGACTAACGGGACACTAACGGGACTAACTGGACGCCGTGCGACACTAACAGCACTAACAGGACGCCACGTAACGCTAACGGGACTAACAGGACACTAATGGGACTAACAGGACGCTACCGGAACGGACACTACGGGACTAACAGGACACTAACTGGGACTAACAGAACAGGACACTAATGGGACTAACAGGACGCTAACGGGACTAACAGGACACTATGGGACTAACGGGACGCCTAACGGGACTAACGGGACGCTAATGGACTAACGGACGCTAACGGGACTAACAGGACACTAACAGGACTAACAGGATGATAACGGGACTAACAGGACACTAACGGGACTAACAGGACGATAACGGGACTAACAGGACACTAATGAGACTAACAGGACACTAACGGGACTAACAGGACACTAACAAGACTAACAGGACACTAACGGGACTAACAGGATGATAACGGGACTAACAGGACACTAACGGGACTAACAGGACACTAATGAGACTAACAGGACACTAATGAGACTAACAGGACACTAACGGGACTAACAGTACGCTAACGGGACTTGCAGGACACTGCGCAACACTTACAGGACTAACAGGATACTGCGGATGCTAACGGGACTAACAGGATGCTAAAGGGTCTAACGGGACACTGCACGACGCTAACGGGACTAACTGGACGCCGTGCGACGCTAACGGGACTAACAGGATGCTGCGGATGCTAACGGGACTAACAGGATGCTAAAGGAACTAACGGGACGCTGCGCGCGCTAATGGGACTAACGGGACACTAACGGGATTAACTGGACGCCGTGCGACGCTAACAGCACTAACAGGACGCCACGCAACGCTAACGGGACTAACAGGACACTAATGGGACTAACAGGACGCTACCGGGACTAACAGGACACTAACGGGACTAACAGGACACTAACAAGACTAACAGGACACTAACGGGACTAACAGGACACTAACAAGACTAACAGGACACTAACGGGACTAACAGGATGATAACGGGACTAACAGGACACTAACGGGACTAACAGGACGATAACGGGACTAACAGGACACTAACGGGACTAACAGGACACTAACGGGACTAACAGGACACTAATGGGACTAACAGGACACTAACAAGACTAACAGGACACTAACGGGACTAACAGGACACTAACAAGACTAACAGGACACTAACGGGACTAACAGGATGATAACGGGACTAACAGGACACTAACGGGACTAACAGGACGATAACGGGACTAACAGGACACTAACGGGACTAAACAGGACACTAATGAGACTAACAGGACACTAACGGGACTAACAGTACGCTAACGGGACTTGCAGGACACTGCGCAACACTAACAGGACTAACAGGATGCTGCGGATGCTAACGGGACTAACAGGATGCTAAAGGGTCTAACGGGACACTGCATGACGCTAACGGGACTAACTGGACGCCGTGCGACGCTAACGGGACTAACAGGATGCTGCGGATGCTCACGGGACTAACAGGATGCTAAAGGGACTAACGGGACGCTGCGCGACGCTAACGGGACTAACGGGACGCCACGCAACGCTAACGGGACTAACAGGACACTAACGGGACTAACAGGACACTAACGGGACTAACAGGATGATAACGGGACTAACAGGACACTAACGGGACTAACAGGATGATAACGGGACTAACAGGACACTAACGGGACTAACAGGACACTAACGGGACTAACAGGATGATAACGGGACTAACAGGATGATAACGGGACTAACAGGACACTAACGGGACTAACAGGACACTAACGGGACTAACAGGACACTAACAAGACTAACAGGACACTAACGGGACTAACAGGACACTAACGGGACTAACAGGACACTAACGGGACTAACAGGACACTAACAAGACTAACAGGACACTAACGGGACTAACAGGACACTAACGGGACTAACAGGATGATAACGGGACTAACAGGATGATAACGGGACTAACAGGACACTAACGGGACTAACAGGACACTAATGAGACTAACAGGACACTAACGGGACTAACAGGACACTAACAAGACTAACAGGACACTAACGGGACTAACAGGATGATAACGGGACTAACAGGACACTAACGGGACTAACAGGACACTAACGGGACAAACAGGACACTAACGGGACTAACAGGACACTAATGAGACTAACAGGACACTAACGGGACTAACAGAATGATAACTGGACTAACGGGACACTAATGGGACTAACAGGACGCTAACGGGACTAACGGGACGCTAACGGGAATAACGGGACGCTAACGGGTCTAACGGGACGCTAAGGGGTCTAACGGGACGCTAACTGGACTAACAGGATGGCACGCAGTGCCGCGGAAGGAGGGTGGCCCGGTCACGTCAAATGAAAGAGAAGAAGGTCTTTACTGAGAGACTTCATCACGGAGAGAGTGTCTCTCTCCGTGTCTCATTTGGGTCAACAGAAATGTAGTCATTGGCACTGTATTCTGTTCTCGCTCTCTCTCTCTCAGTTCTCTCTCTCTCTCTCTCTCTCTCCCTCTCTCTCTCTCAGTTCCCTCTCTCTCTCTCTCTCTCTCTCTCTCTCTCTCTCTCTCTCTCTCTCTGTTCTCTCTCTCACACACTCACTCACTCACTCGGTATGGGGGCAGACTCATCTGACTGCATTGCCCTTGGTCCCCCTCCTCCTCCTCCACCTCCTCCTCCTCATCCTCTGCTCTGTGGGGGAACTGTTTAGTTTGCTAAATGCCACGAAGAGTCGCTCATCATTTAGGAGGAAGACGGTGCGGGGTCAGCCATGGGTCAACCAGGGGTCAACCAGGGGTCAGCCTACTAAGACACAGCATGGGGAGGGCAGAGGGGAGAGGAGGGGGCTGGTTGGAGGGGGGAGGGAGAGAGAGAGAGAGAGAGAGAGAGAGAGAGAGAGAGAGAGAGAGGGGTTTTGTGGGCGTTTGGAGAATCAGGACCGGCTTGTGGGAATGGATTCAGTGTGGTGTGCTGTGTTGGCACCATGGACGGGACCAATACCACGTCATCTTGCTCTGTCTTTAGGTGTGTGGTCTGTCTTTAGGTGTGTGGTCTGTCGTGTTTTCCAAATCTGAAGAAGCATCTACAGTGTGCCACGCATTCAGGGAGAGGGTGTGAGGGAAGGAGACCAACTCCTTCCAATTTTCTTTTTTCAAGTTTCTGTTCTGCACCCCCCCCCCCCCCCCACCCCGCCCCCCGTCTCCAGCCTCCTGCAGATGTTCACATTAGGCCATGTTATTAAATTAGGCCATGTTTGTTCTCCTTAATGAAAATGTGCAGAAATGCTGCACAACCGTCTGGAGCACACTATGTGTGTGTGTGTGTGTGTGTGTGTGTGTGTGTGTGATGGAGTGTGTGCAGTGCCAAAGCAACCTATGGCGTTGAAAGACAGCTACTTAGCCGAAAGCTGAGCCTCTCAGCTTTAGCAAGGGCCACAGCTACACTTACACAAACCAAGAACCTGGCCATTATCACTCCACACACACACGCACACACACACGCACATGCACACACACACGCACACACACACGCACACGCACACACACACGCACATGCACGCACACGCACACACGCACGCACACGCACACAGCGTGTGGCTGGCGGGCGGTCATGTGGGTCGCCTTGTGGCAGAGAGGCCTGTTTGTTTGTTAGCTCAGTTCTATTTATTTACAGGAGTCTGCGGTGGTCCTCTGGGTAGAGTAGTAACACACCATACAGCAGGATGTACTGTCACAGGAAGGAGGAGGAGTCAAGGAAAAACACTTGGGGATGAATGAAGATAGCTATGATATGCTCAATATCTTGGATTATCTACCTTAGACCAATAAAAATAGTAGCAATGCATTTTGTCACTTCCCCTATATATACTACATCCTTCAATAAAGACTGTATATATGAGTGTGTGTGTGTGCGTGTATGTGAACGTGTGTGTGTGTTTGTGTGTGTGTGTGTGTGTGTGGTGTGTGTGTGTGTGTGTGTGTGTGTGGTGTGTGTGTGTGTGTGTGTGTGTGTGGTGTGTGTGTGTGTGTGTGTGTGTGTGTGTGTGTGTGGTGTGTGTGTGTGTGTGTGTGTGTGTGTGTGTGTGTGTGTGTGTGTGTGTGTGTGTGTGTGTGGTGTGTGTGTGTGTGTGTGTGTGTGTGTGTGTGTGTGTAGCAGTCCCCCTCCCAGGGGATTGGCTGTTCATGGATGAATGACCACAGCAGATTGAAGGAGGACCCAAAAAAAAAACAAGGGGGTTGTAACCTATACCCAGGCATTAAGGAGTACACACACACACACACACACACACACCTCTACCATCGCTGCAAGTGACACATATTTTCCTGCTCTGGGATGGATCACCGTAATGGCTGCCCTCCACTATTCATCAGCGTACAGAAGCCCTACTGAGAGCCCTGCAGCCCCGCAGCCCCGCCCCACCAACCTCCACAGCGGTGAATATTGGACCATTGTAACGCCCGAGGATATCAGTGGCCGACGTTCAGAATGCTCCTAAGGAGGCGTGGCCTACAGCAGAACGCTCCTAAGGAGGCGTGGCCTACAGCAGAATGCTCCTAAGGAGGCGTGGCCTACCGCAGAACGCCCCTAAGGAGGCGTGGCCTAGAGCAGAACACAGGTCTGTGTGACACCTGTTGGTGCTGGCATGACAGGGGGGGCGAAGGTAGGCTGCTGGGAGAGAGTTCCATAGACGGGAGCAGATGGGCTAAAAGCTCTTGACCCCATGGTGGATAGGTTGGCAGATGGAGCTGAGAGCTGGATGGCAGAAGAGGATCAGAGAGGACGTGAAAAGTGTGTAGATGTGGTTGAGTTCAGATAGATACACTAGTGCCAGGCTGTGAAGGATCTTGAAAGTAAGGAGTACAATCTTAAAATCAATGTGTGATTTGATAGGGAGCCAGTGGAGTTGCTGCAGGGCAGGAGTGATGTGTTCAATAGATGGAGTTCCGGTGATGATACAGGCGGCTGCGTTCTGGACCAGTTGGATTTTAGGAAGAGATTTCTGAGGAAGACCACAGAGGAGAGAGTTACAGTAGTCCAGTCGGGTGCAGGTTGGTGTAGGTGCGGGATGAAGACAATTTATGTTGCGTATACATGGAAGTAAGCAGACTGAGTAACATTATTGATGTGGGTCTCGAAGGACAAAGTTTCTGTCCAAGATGTCACCCAGGCTCTTTACCTGAGGGGAAGGGTCAACAGTGGCATTGTTGATGGACATGAAAAAAGAGAACCTCAGTTTTATCACTGTTGAGTTTGAGGAAGTTGAATGAACCATGAAGAACCATCATTCACTTCCAGTAGGCAGACGGACAGAGGTTTGGGTGGTAGAGAAGCAGTGGGCTTAGTGGAAAGGTAGAGCTGGGTATCGTCAGCGTAACAGTGGAATTAAATGTGTAATTTCCTAAGAATGTAGCCTAGAGGCAGAAGATAGATAATGAACAGGAGGGGACTGAGGACAGAGCCCTGGGAAACACCACTGGAGACTAAAGAGGCGCCGGAACTCAAGTTCTTGAGTTGGAAAAACTGCGTGCGGCCCGAGAGATATGACCTGAAACAAGCCAGAGGGATATCAGTGATTCCAATGGATACTAGCCTGTCCAGGAGGATGACATGAGAGACGGTGTCAAATGCTGTCATCGGTGATTTTCACAAGGGCTGTCTCATTGCTGTTGTCAGACAGACGGGTGTTTATCTGAGCTGTCTCAGTGCTGTGTTGTCAGACAGACAGGTTTTATCTGAGCTGTCTCAGTGCTGTGTTGTCAGACAGACGGGTTTTATCTGAGCTGCAACAGTTCGCTCAAGTACTTTGGAGAGAAATGGCAGGTTTGAGATTGGACGAAAGTTGTTTAAATCATTCGGATCTGCGCAAGGTCTTTTGAGTGTTGGAGTTAATGCAGCAGTTTTGAGTGATGATGGAACAACACCAGAAGTCAGCGAGAAATGGATAATGTCAGTTATTAAAGAGGTTATTCAAAATAATCATTCAACCTTTATTTAAACAGAGACGTTCAACTGGGTCCCGGCATTCAGACGATGTGAGACGGCAGAAACACAGGGAGATATGAAGGCCTACTGGGAGATATGAAGGCCTACTGGGAGATATGAAGGCCTACTGGGAGATATGAAGGCCTACTGGGAGATATGAAGGCCTACTGGGAGATATGAAGGCCTACTGGGAGATATGAAGGCCTACTGGGAGATATGAAGGCCTACTGGGAGATATGAAGGCCTACTGGGAGATATGAAGGCCTACTGGGAGATATGAAGGCCTACTGGGAGATATGAAGGCCTACTGGGAGATATGAAGGCCTACTGGCGGTGACATCAAGTGTGAACATAAAGAAATGTGTCAGAAAACACAACAACTAGACAACTGGATAAGTAGGATGTGGAAACAGAAGATGGGTAACACTCTGACTACACAGGCACAGGACCCCTGGGCTCTCCGCCCTCCAGCGACGCCAGGGGGAGAGAGGGGAGGGGGAGAGAGGGGAGGGGGAGAGAGGGGAGGGGGAGAGAGGGGAGTCTGGTGAGGCGTCCCCTTCTACAGTGTGCAGGATTTCTACAAACTACCATAAACCAGGGTCACCGAGAGGGGACGACTCAGAAGACTCAGAAGACACACACAGACCCTCTCTACTTCACTCCACGGCATTCCACTGGTGTCACTCAACGTCTCACTCAACGCCTGTGTGTGTGTGCGTGTGTTCATGCGTGCGTGGGTGTGTGTGTGTGTGCGTGTTGTTCAATCACTTTGTGCCAAAATATCTCTCTCTCTCTCTCTCTCTCTCTCTCTCTCTCTCTCTCTCTCCACATAGTAAAGCGGACCACTGAGCCTCTCTATGCTAACGACACTGAGTGCTGTAAACACGACACTACAGTCCTGATAAACAAACGAGGAGCAGGCAAAAGGCGCCCGCCGTCACAAGATCAGTCCCGTTCTGTTGCTGCGTTCCCTTGGCTGTAAAAGACTGATCCACTGTAGAGCTCACAGGGTCCAGTCCTGCAGGCTCACAGGGTCCAGTCCTGATCACTCACAGGGTCCAGTCCTGATCGCTCACAGGGTCCAGTCCTGCAGGCTCACAGGGTCCAGTCCTGCACGCTCACAGGGTCCAGTCCTGCAGGCTCACAGGGTCCAGTCCTGATCGCTCACAGGGTCCAGTCCTGCAGGCTTACAGGGTCCAGTCCTGATCGCTCACAGGGTCCAGTCCTGCAGGCTTACAGGGTCCAGTCCTGCAGGCTCACAGGGTCCAGTCCTGCAGGCTCACAGGGTCCAGTCCTGCAGGCTCACAGGGTCCAGTCCTGATCGCTCACAGGGTCCAGTCCTGCAGGCTCACAGGGTCCAGTCCTGATCGCTCACAGGGTCCAGTCCTGCAGGCTCACAGGGTCCAGTCCTGCAGGCTCACAGGGTCCAGTCCTGATCGCTCACAGGGTCCAGTCCTGATCGCTCACAGGGTCCAGTCCTGATCACTCACAGGGTCCAGTCCTGCACGCTCACAGGGTCCAGTCCTGCAGGCTCACAGGGTCCAGTCCTGCAGGCTCACAGGGTCCAGTCCTGATCGCTCACAGGGTCCAGTCCTGCAGGCTCACAGGGTCCAGTCCTGATCGCTCACAGGGTCCAGTCCTGCAGGCTCACAGGGTCCAGTCCTGATCGCTCACAGGGTCCAGTCCTGCAGGCTCACAGGGTCCAGTCCTGCAGGCTCACAGGGTCCAGTCCTGATCGCTCACAGGGTCCAGTCCTGATCACTCACAGGGTCCAGTCCTGATCGCTTACAGGGTCCAGTCCTGCAGGCTCACAGGGTCCAGTCCTGATCGCTCACAGGGTCCAGTCCTGCAGGCTTACAGGGTCCAGTCCTGCAGGCTCACAGGGTCCAGTCCTGCAGGCTCACAGGGTCCAGTCCTGATCGCTCACAGGGTCCAGTCCTGCAGGCTCACAGGGTCCAGTCCTGATCGCTCACAGGGTCCAGTCCTGCAGGCTCACAGGGTCCAGTCCTGATCGCTCACAGGGTCCAGTCCTGATCGCTCACAGGGTCCAGTCCTGATCGCTTACAGGGTCCAGTCCTGCAGGCTCACAGGGTCCAGTCCTGCAGGCTCACAGGGTCCAGTCCTGATCGCTCACAGGGTCCAGTCCTGATCGCTTACAGGGTCCAGTCCTGCAGGCTCACAGGGTCCAGTCCTGATCGCTCACAGGGTCCAGTCCTGATCGCTCACAGGGTCCAGTCCTGATCGCTCACAGGGTCCAGTCCTGATCGCTCACAGGGTCCAGTCCTGATCGCTTACAGGGTCCAGTCCTGCAGGCTCACAGGGTCCAGTCCTGATCGCTCACAGGGTCCAGTCCTGATCGCTCACAGGGTCCAGTCCTGATCGCTCACAGGGTCCAGTCCTGCAGGCTCACAGGGTCCAGTCCTGCACGCTCACAGGGGCATTGCATTCTTTCTGTGAGCTCCCTGGCTGGCTGTCTGCTCCCAGAGTTCAGACTCCCAGCAAAACCCAAACATCATGGTGGAAGGCCCTGGGCTGCATGACCAGTTATCTTTAAAGTGATCTAAGGTCTGACGGCAGACCAGCTCAGATCTGGCGTTTCACTTCCTTTTTTCGACCCATCGTGGAGCTAGTGGGCGGGGCTCTGTTTGCGTGGACGACCGCGCCAAACTCTCACCCACCCGTGAGGATTGGCCGCGTGGCCAGGAAGTCCTGATGTAAGGCAGCAGAGGGCCGGAGCCCAGAACACCACTGTGTGATTGGGGGAAGGCTGTGGCCTTGAGACACGCTGACAGCTAGCTTTGCGCCGATGAACAAAGAAACACTTAATGACTCTGTCGATGTTGAGACATGTGTGCAAAAAATACATAAAAACCTCCCCCTACACTCGCCCCTACTCTCTCTGCCAGCTGCCTCTGGAATGCCCCATGCAGCTGTAGTGTGTGTGTGTGTTAGTGTTATGTCACCATAAGCGGTTGCTGGGGTTTTGTTGAGAAGTGTTAATCGACTGTGCTGCCCAGGGCCGCGAGGCCTGGCGGTGCTCATTAGTCTCCTGGATGTGTGGCAGTCTCCGGTGGATTCTGCTGCAGAACGTCTGGGAAGGAGGGGCCCAGAGCCCGGGACACAAACCAGAAACTCAAAGGACGGAGTTAGGCCTTGTTTCCTGTTTCATTACGCTGAAATGTGCGTGGACAGAGTGGATGAAGCTGTCAGAAGCTGTCAGAAAGGGAGGATTTTATGAAGTGTGTTCCTACGGTCACATTGTTGATTTGAAACCTTCAAATTATTTTAGTTCAGCTGCCACCAGACAGGTTTGCGTTCACCAACCAGCTGCGTACAGACCCCCCAACTGCCGACGCACGCTTTGACGATGAATTTGTGATACTAGGGGGTCATCCTGGACACACAGACCCAACGGCTGCTCCACCTTCTCAACCTGCTGATGTTCAGAATGAATCATGAAGTGAAAATTGCAAAGAGAATTGCAGTATGCAACAAAATATGAAGAACAATCTAGTGCTTACAACGCTGAATAATGTCCAACACATTCTGTACTACAGACTGTGTGTGTGTGTGTGTAATGTGAGTGTGTGTGTGTGCGTCCTTGTGTGCGTTTATAAAAGGTGACGTGTGCAGGCGTGTGTGTGTGTGTGTGTGTGTGTGTGTGTGTGCGTGTGTGTGTGTGTGTGGTTTTCACGAGTGCGTTCCTGCTGCATGCTGCTCAACGCTGTAATTGAGGTTTTTTTGTAAAAATTCCTCTGGCACGAACTCAATTGATTCCTGAGACACTGGAGATAAAGTCATCAGTGACTGGTTCCACGGGCAGGATCCACGGAGCCCTTTATGACTACATCCTGAACCCTCAGAGCCGGGCATGTGGCTGCAGAAACACACAGAAAAACACTCTGAACAAAGACTCAAAGAGTGGAGGTCTGTTGCAGAGCCCTACATTTCCTTTCACCATTCATTTCAAACGTTGCCTGGGGGTCAGGGGTCAGGGGTCAGGGGGGAACTAGCAACTAGCGACTTCTAAACTTAAGAGCCAACATTTGACCAAAGTTCCCGACAAAACATGCTTTGAACCGCTCTCTCTCATGCCTTCACTGGGTCTCTTCCCAGTGTCTGGCCGTGAGTGTGTGTTCTTTACATGTGTGGTGTTATTGTTCCTTACATGTGTGGTGTTATTGTTCCTTACATGTGTGGTGTTATTGTTCCTTACATGTGTGGTGTTATTGTTCCTTACATGTGTGGTGTTATTGTTCCTTACATGTGTGGTGTTATTGTTCCTTACATGTGTGGTGTTATTGTTCTTTACATGTGTGGTGTTATTGTTCTTTACATGCGTGGTGTTATTGTTCCTTACATGTGTGGTGTTATTATTCCTTACATGTGTGGTGTTATTGTTCCTTACATGTGTGGTGTTATTGTTCCTTACATGTGTGGTGTTATTGTTCCTTACATGTGTGGTGTTATTATTCCTTACATGTGTGGTGTTATTGTTCCTTACATGTGTGGTGTTATTGTTCTTTACATGTGTGGTGTTATTGTTCCTTACATGTGTGGTGTTATTGTTCCTTACATGTCTGGTGTTATTGTTCCTTACATGTGTGGCGTTATTGTTCCTTACATGTGTGGTGTTATTGTTCTTTACATGTGTGGTGTTATTGTTCCTTACATGTGTGGTGTTATTGTTCCTTACATGTGTGGTGTTATTGTTCCTTACATGTGTGGTGTTATTGTTCCTTACATGCGTGGTGTTATTGTTCTTTACATGTGTGGTGTTATTGTTCCTTACATGTGTGGTGTTATTGTTCCTTACATGTGTGGTGTTATTGTTCCTTACATGTGTGGTGTTATTGTTCCTTACATGCGTGGTGTTATTGTTCCTTACATGCGTGGTGTTATTGTTCCTTACATGTGTGGTGTTATTGTTCCTTACATGTGTGGTGTTATTGTTCCTTACATGCGTGGTGTTATTGTTCCTTACATGTGTGGTGTTATTGTTCCTTACATGTGTGGTGTTATTGTTCCTTACATGTGTGGTGTTATTGTT
>JAXIVH010000686.1:46201-53857 GCA_036785325.1 Urophycis tenuis
TCTGCATTAGGCTGGGCACAGCACCCGCCATAAAACCAGAGAGAGAGAGAGAGAGAGAGAGAGAGAGAGAGAGAGAGAGAGAGAGAGAGAGAGAGAGAGAGGAGAGAGAGAGAGAGAGAGAGAGACAGAGACAGAGAGAGAGAGAGAGAGAGAGAGAGAGAGAGGGGAGAGAGAGAGATTGAAGCCTTTAGAAGCCCTGACATTGTATTACTTTTCCACTGCGTAGCACCAAACTGATCGTGGTACCACAGTCAGGGTTTTTATTAATCTGGAAAACAGAAGACCGGCTCGAGTTTATTTCTTTAATGTGGATATCTCTGCGATGCGGCGATGGGAATCTGCGTGAACAGGGCCAGAGTCACTATTCACATCTGCCTTGAATTGTTGCGTTGAAGACCGCAAACACCAAACACTTCTGTGCTGTGTGAACGCATGCGTGTGTGTGTGTGTGTGCGTGCGTGCACGTGCGTGTTTTTTCATGCCACAAACACGACATTGAGTACAAATTTGTAGGTGTATGTAGGTTTATCATTATTCATTAAAAAAAATCCTGCAACCGCCTGTATTAAAACAGGACACAGAACATTACATTACATTACATTTCATTACAGTCTCCAGCGTTCTCTGTCTGTTGTCTTACTTAATACACTGAAGTCAAAGACTCTGAATAACAGCCTCTTTACAGCGGCAGAGAAGGACAAGCCATTGTACCTAAATATGGCCAACATGGTGGAGTGTGGCCAGTCTTGCCCGTCTAAAGTAGAAGCTCATGTGAGGGTTGTGCGGGTTCCTCAGCCTGGGAGCAGAGCGAGACTCTGGCTCTCCTGCCCTCATTCCAGACCCATGAAGATATATTTCTTCACTTGTCATGTGGGAAAGCATCCCACCAAACCCTTGGCTCGCTTTCCCTGCACATCCACAAAACAACCTTTAAGTTCATCCATCCATCCTGTGTGCATCCAACATGTCTGAGGAGATCTTAGGTCTGTCAGGGAAAGTGGGGGGGGGGGGGGGGGGGGGGGGGGTGGGGGTGAGGTTTTATAGAGGGGGAAACGTGGCCAAGTCTGCTCAGGCCTTTGCCCGGGCCCTGACAAGAAAGTCACCAGTAATATACAACAGAAGAAACGGGTTCGATGATGTATGGGTAGAAACTCCGCAGTATCCCAAACTGTTCTGTGGACGGCGCGGCTTTGCGTGTGAAGCGCTGTGATTACCGCGCTCTCCGTGTGTTTTGCGGTATTTGCTACGTTTTGTATAATTTATTACGGTTTGCACTTATATATATATATTATATGTGGGCGGGGGCACATTTGGAAATCTTTGAGAAAGAAATTACCCTCCCCCTCCCCCCCCCCCCCTCCCACCTCCCTCCACAAAGGCCCCTCGGGACAGGAAGAGGAAGAGGGACAGGAAAGGAAGATGAAGAGGAAGAGGAAGATGAAGAGGGACCAGGAAGATGAAGAGGGACAGGAACAGGAAGAGGAAGAGGAAGAGGAAAGGAAAGGGAAGAGGAAGAGGGACAGGAACAGGAAGATGAAGAGGAAGAGGAAGATGAAGAGGGACAGGAAGAGGAAGAGGGACAGGAACAGGAAGATGAAGAGAAGAGGACGATGAAGAGGGACAGGAAGATGAAGAGGGACAGGAACAGGAAGAGGAAGAGGAAGAGGAACAGGAAAGGGAAGAGGAAGAGGGACAGGAACAGGAAGATGAAGAGGGACAGGAAGATGAAGAGGACAGGAACAGGAAGAGGAAGAGGAAGAGGAACAGGACAGGAAAGGGAAGAGGAAGAGGGACAGGAACAGGAAGATGAAGAGGGACAGGAAGATGAAGAGGGACAGGAACAGGAAGAGGAAGAGGACGAGGAACAGGAACAGGAAAGGGAAGAGGAAGAAGAAGAGGAACAGGAAGAGAAAGAGGAAGGGGCCGGAGGTCAGCGGACGCCGCGCCGGGACTGGGGTCGTTCACGTGGGGTCGGGGGCGGAGGGACCCCATCAAAAAAAAAGCAGAAGAACCCAATGTTTGTTTGAAGCGGCAGCTGGTAAAGTGAAGCAGAAGAAGCAACAAGTCCACGTTTAGTCCCAGCGAGGGGGCCCTTGTGAAGAAGCTGCGGTCGGCTGGACGCTCCTCCGATTCCCTCATCAGGCGGCGCCCGTCTGCCTTTCCATGTGCTCAGACTTCTCGCGGTCAGCGCTGCGGATTACGACCCTCATCAACTCACCATCGCCCTTCATCCCCTAGAACGCTGCCAGCCACCGCGCCCTGAGACAGTTAGGAACTACACCAAGTCTGATGGGAGGGGGGTGCACACAGGGAGGAGAGAGAGAGAGAGAGAGAGAGAGGAGAGAGGAGAGAGAGAGAGAGAGAGAGAGACAGAGAGAGAGAGAGAGACAGAGACAGAGGAGAGAGAGAGAGAGAGAGAGAGAGAGAGAGAGAGAGAGAGACGAGAGAGAGAGAGACAGAGAGAGAGAGAGAGAGAGAGAGAGAGAGAGAGGCTAAGTGGAGAGTGAAATAAAGCAGAGTGGTCCTATGGTAAATTAATGGTTAATTAATAGCGGCCAAGTTTTTTGCAACTGTGGTAACGAGTGATGTGTCTTCATGACCCCGTTGTTCCCTCTTGACTAAGGCGGGGCTTGGAATAGGGAAAAACACACACACACACACATACACACACACACACACTCTCCCCACAGTGACAGCCTGCAGGTTTCAGAGTTCAAGGTTCAACAAAATCAGCACAGAGAGTGTGTGTGTGTATGTTTATGTCAGCCTGTGTGTGTGTGTGTGTGTATACGCTGCGCTGTGTAAAGCGGCTGCAGCAAAGTCAACAGATGGCGAGACCACGCAAAACCAAACAGAAGAAGGCCATCGCAGCGCTGCAGGAACACAGCCCTCCCCCCCCAGACCGGAGGGCCTTACACACGCCCTCAAACCAGGGCCCTCGCGGGGTCGGCCCTCAGACCAGGGCCCTCGCGGGGTCGGCCCTCAGACCAGGGCCCTCGCGGGGTCGGCCCTCAGACCAGGGCCCTCGCGGGGTCGGCCCGTACAGACCAGGGCCCTCGCGGGGTCAGCCCTCAGACCAAGGGCCCTCGCGGGGTCGGCCCTCAGACCAGGGCCCTCGCGGGGTCGGCCCTCAGACCAGGGCCCTCGCGGGGTCAAGCCCCACCGAGTGGGACGGCCGCAACATTCCTCCACACCCGGACCCCCAGTGATAACCCCCCACACCCCGCTCTTCTTCATAACCTCCCCCGCCTTTCTCCCCCCTCCTCCCCCGAGCTGGAGACGGCTGGCTTTGATTATGGCTTGGATGTCACGCCCTTCTCCATGGGCCCGCATACAGAGGAGGGAGCGGGATAACACACACACACACACACACACACACACACACACACACAGACACACACACACACACACACACACACACACACACACAGACCACACACACACACACACACACACACACACACACACACAGACACACACACACAGACACACACACACACACACACACACACACACACACACACACACAGACACACACACACACACACACACACGCACACACACACACACACAGAAGATGAAACCTAATAAGTTATTATGACATGCTCCCCAGAGGTGGCCGTGGCCCACTGCATGATGAGCCCCCTGCAGGCTCCTGACTCGCCGCTCAGGAAAACACACAAGGTGTTCCAGTCTCCTTTGGTCGCAGTCATGGAAACAAGAGTGTGACCGTGTGGTTTACCTGTGTGTGTGTGTGTGTTTTACCTGTGTGTGTGTGTGTGTGTTTTACCTGTGTGTGTGTGTGTGTGTTTTACTTGTGTGTGTGTGTGTTTTTACCTGTGTGTGTTGTGTTTTACCTGTGTGTGTGTGTTTTACCTGTGTGTGTGTGTGCGTGTGTTTTACCTGTGTGTGTGTGTTTTACCTGTGTGTGACCGTGTGTTTTATCTGTATGTGTGCGTGTGTTTTACCTGTGTGTGTGACCGTGTGTTTTACCTGTGTGTGTGCGTGTGTTTTACCTCTGTGTGCGTGTGTTTTACCTGTGTGTGTGCGTGTGTTTTACTTGTGTGTGTGCGTGTGTTTTACCTGTATGTGTGTGTGTGTTGTACCTGTGTGTGTGCGTGTGTTTTACCTGTGTGTGTGCGTGTGTTTTACCTGTGTGTGTGCGTGTATTTTACCTGTGTGTGTGCGTGTGGTTTACCTGTGTGTGCGTGTTTTACCTGTGTGTGTGCGTGTGTTTTACCTGTGTGTGTGTGTGTTTTACTGTGTGTGTTGTGTGTTTTACCTGTGTGTTTGTGCATGTTTTACTTGGTTTCTGTGTGTGTGGGTATCTCTGTGTGCGTGCGTGCATATGTGTGTGCATCTGCAAGTGCATTGTGTGCGTGTGTGCATGTGCGAGCGTGCGTTGCGTGTCTTGTGTGTGTGCGGTGGTTTAATAGATGGGAGAAAGTGAGAGTTGGAAGGCAGGGGGGCGGAGGGCTGTGGGACCTCACATATATATAGCAGACCCTCACCAGGGCATCACACACACACACACACACACACACACACACACACGTGACCTTTCTTTCCATCTCATGGTTCAAGTGTCAAACATCTTGTAACCAACAGATCTCCTAAGTAATGATATGGATGAGGATTGTGAACAAAGGAGCAAAAACCTTTGTGCAAATCTGCAGCTGAAGGTGTCACATTGGATTGAGAGTAAAAGGTGTTTATAGAGTGTAGTGGGAGCGTGTGTATAAGCCTTTGATTATGTATATGGCACACACACACACACACACACACACATCCGTACACAAAGCCGAATGTGTGAACGGACAGATTACACGTGTCCAGGTACCGTAGCTGGAGGAGTGTTTGGGTGAAACACTGAAAGCCTGCGTGTGTACGTTGGTGCCAGCGGAGCAAATCCTCTGAGCGACACTTTACACGCGTGTGAGAGACGGCGTGAGCCTTGTTTATAGCAGCTTACGGGTGGCCATCAGCGGCCGTTCCCCCAGACAGAGGAACAGTATGTGGCACACTGACAACCAACCTGCGGGTTCCACAGACTCTTCAGGCTTCACGGCAACGCTCTGCCACCAACAAATAGAAGAGAGTTCAAATTTCTATAGCGTCCCATCGAAGGCTTTGACAGAAGATCCACCTGAAGACACACATGACTCGCATCGTGGAGACACTGAAGACGACTAAAGCTGATAAAAGACGTCAGTGAAGTGCGACAATTTACAAAACTGAAATGTGGAGAAATGGGGCCGAGTCGAGGTGCGTTCCCCTTGGCTTCCTCAGGAAGCGGCCGGGACTCCGCTCTGGCATTGGGAGAGCAGAGAGGCTGCAGCTCTACTGCAGACACCCTGCGCTGGAGGGGAGAGGCTGCAGCTCTACTGCAGACACCCTGCGCTGAGGGGAGAGGCTGCAGCTCTACTGTAGACACCCTGCGCTGAGGGGAGAGGCTGCAGCTCTACTGTAGACACCCTGCGCTGAGGGGAGAGGCTGCAGCTCTACTGTAGACACCCTGCGCTGAGGGGAGAGGCTGCAGCTCTACTGTAGACACCCTGCGCTGAGGGGAGAGGCTGCAGCTCTACTGTAGGACACCCTGCGCTGAGGGGAGAGGCTGCAGCTCTACTGTAGACACCCTGCGCTGAGGGGAGAGGCTGCAGCTCTACTGTAGACACCCTGCGCTGAGGGGAGAGGCTGCAGCTCTACTGTAGACACCCTGCGCTGAGGTGAGAGGCTGCAGCTCTACTGTAGACACCTTCACGCTGTGGGGAGAGGCTGCAGCTCTACTGTAGACACCCTGCGCTGAGGGGAGAGGCTGCAGCTCTACTGCAGACACCCTGCGCTGAGGGGAGAGGCTGCAGCTCTACTGTAGACACCCTGCGCTGAGGGGAGAGGCTGCAGCTCTACTGTAGACACCCTGCGCTGAGGGGAGAGGCTGCAGCTCTACTGTAGACACCTCACGCTGTGGGACGCCCCGCTGGGCCCTGAAGCATACACACACACATTTTAATTGTTTATTTAAATCCACAAATTACATTGTATAAAAAAGGATTCAAACAATTGCAGAGAAAACAAGCCTTGACACTCAAGGATACAGAAAGCATCGCCTGCGCCACACAGCAAGGCTGCCTATTGTGGCTGATACCGAACAGAACCTAGCCAGTTGTCTACATTTGGTTTTTGGCAGACCTGCCAGTCTTAGCCCGCTGACTGTGAGTTTATGGACATGCCCCAAACTACCAAAGATCAAACCAATCAACTTACAAGTATAGCCCCAGGTGTACTAACTCTTGAGGTGATAGGCTGGTACTTTGCCATCTTTTCACAGAAGGCGATGTCCATATATAAGTCAAAGACGCAACCTACCTCAATGATCAGTGCCTCCCTCCTATCTTTGTCCACCAAGACAATATCAGGGGTGTTTGGGATGTTACTAGACAGGTCATTGGTACTGCCAAACCACTCTGACATTACACGGAATGTTTGTACACAGATGCATTTGGGTATATTACTTTTACAGTGCTGGCAATCAAGTCCACAATACGGTTATGGCGTGCAATATAGAGTCTTTTGTACACGTTGCAACCATTTAGAATATGGGCAACAGATTCGTAATGTTGGGTGGAATTCATATGCATTATGCAGTGTGGTTGGTGATTTGCAGGGTACCACAATGCCAGGTTGTACTTGGTAGGCAACACCTGCAGTCTGCCTTTCGTGGTAAAGCAGAGAATGTCCTCCCCTACAGCCGCATTCCTGTACATTGAATGGGAGACAGAGTGGTCAGCAAAGCCCAGGCATGCTAACTTTCCCTGCATCCTGAGTCTGGTCCAGTGTAGCATTGTGTCTGTTTGTTTGATGTGGAGCAGAAGCCTCCTTGCTGTAGTGCTCTGTAATGTGTATTGCATGTCATTGTGGAAGACAGTAGCCTCCACTGAAATAGATGGGTTTGTGATCACTGCATCGGTTGCCTCTGGTGCAGTGTGTGTATTCTCTTGTGTCCATCTCAGTTTGGCTCCCATTCTGGTGCACAGGTCATTCAGGTCCGGCCAGTCTGACCGAACACCAAAGCCCACGGCGTGTGTGTCTAATTTGCCATTGCTTTTCCTCCTGAAGCCTAGGAATTTAAAGGCCGATCGTAATACTGTAACTAGGCACATGTTCAGTACGAGTGTCCAAAGCATATTTTTCTCTGCTGCATTAATGATGGCAGTTACAACGGGCGAGATGTTTAAGTTTTTAAATTGCCATGGATTGGCACGGAGCTGCGAAATTCACGCCGCCGACACCGCCACCGGCACACACACACACACACACACACACACACACACAGACACACAGACACACACACACACACACAGACACACACACACACACACACACACACAGACACACAGACACACACACACACACACACACACACACACACACACACACACACACAGACACACACACACACACACACCACACACACCACACACACCACACACACACACACATACACATACACACCACACACACACACACAACACACACACACACACACACACACAGACACACACACACACACACTACACACAGACACACACACACACACACCACACACACACACACACACACACACACACACACACACACCACACACACACCGGTGAA
>JAXIVH010000687.1:0-7500 GCA_036785325.1 Urophycis tenuis
AGAAACAGGCCTGATTTAGGAGTTCCAAGACTGATTACTTCCTCCTTTCTTTGTATGCTTTTTTTTTTTCCCACAAAGAAACGTGTTGGAGATCTTCTTCCAAGCAAGAAGAATACAAACACAGCGTTGGAGCGGCTGCTGCTGCTGCTGCTGCTGATGTGAAGTGGCAGCAGTTCAGTGTTATATGTCGCAGATCGCCGGCAGTGAAAGCAGGGGTGTTACCAGCCCTGGTTCTATCACTTTAAGTGCAATTTGATCATAGTCTCCTTGTTTGTGTTTTGCTTTCAGCACGGCCTGCTGGCGCTGAAGTTCATCCTGACCTTTGTCATCCCAGATGTGCCCAAACACATCCAGAACAAACTGGCCCGGCTGGAGTTTGAGTCCCTGGAGGCGTTCAAGAAGAAGGTAAGGGCTCGATATGTACTGTAGGCTGTCAGTCTGTCTGTCTTTTCAGCTGGCAGACCTGCTAGCTGGAATACAAACATAGAAATACTGTGAAACACAGTTGTTATTCCTTCTTTACTGTGAAAGAGCTTATTTTGTTCTGAATCTGACAAAAGCAAATAATCCAAAATACATACATTCAAACAATTACAACTGCTATTGATACAAAATGTAAATGATCAGAATAATTCCCATTTAACACAACAATACAGTATTGTTCAATAATAGTAGACGCACGTACAGGCCTTGGATTTTACATTGGCTTTGTGTGGCATGGAGGGTGGCTAGCATGGAGTGGGGCTAGCGTGGAGCGTTGCTAGCGTGGAGCATGGCTAGCGTGGAGCGTTGCTAGCGTGGGGCATGGCTAGCGTGGAGCGTTGCTAGCGTGGAGCATGGCTAGCGTGGAGCGTTGCTAGCGTGGAGCGTGGCTAGCGTGGAGCGTGGCTAGCGTGGAGCATGGCTAGCGTGGAGCATGGCTAGCGTGGAGGGTGGCTGGCTATAGCGGGGCTAGCGGCTGCGTGACAGCTCCTCAGCATGCGGTGGTTGTTATGAGGACAGATGCTTGGTCATCCAGACGCACTGCTGTCGCTCAGAGCGCCTAATGGCCGGGCGGGGCCGACGGGGGGAATCGTCGTGGCTCGCTGACCTGCCTGGAAGAGATGGGATGTGAGTCACTGCTCCAATCGGAGAGAGACCTTGAGCGGCTCAGCTGTATTATCGGCATTGCGTGTGTGTGCGTGCGTGCGTGCGTGCGTGCGTGTGTGTGAGAGACCCAGCCTCATCAGTTTTGGTATCTGGCAGTGATCACTTTAATGAACCAAAAGCCATGCCTCCCTGCCCCGCCGCTGCCTCTGGAGCCCGGAGTGTCTACCCAGACTACCAACTAAGTCCCTGCCTGTTTATGTACACGCTTCGGTTTGGTCTGAGGTGCGCTGATTTGTTTGGGGGGGCGGGTTGTTGTTTTCTTCCCCCGGTGTACTTCTCCGGTGCTGTAACACCTGCATCACCGCTGCTTCTGGTTCTCTTGTCTGCACGTGAGTTTGCCAACAACACCCTCAGTTGAGTCTCTAATGAGTTGAGTCTCTGACGGGCCCTTGGGCCTGTGGGCCACCACGGCTCCCCGGCCCAGGCCTGGGGAGACGCCCTCCCCACAACGCGCGTCTCCCAGCACTTTTGGGAAGACGTACGAGGCGTCAATAGTATTGATATAAGCACCGCTGTAAGAAGCATTAGCCATTAGCCCTACCCTTCAGTCCGCAGCCATCTATCTGACGCGCGAATGACAGGGCCTGAGTGGTTCTCTGATGATGATGATGATGATGCAGTCTGGTTCTTTGGGTTATGTGGGCTCCTTCCATTTGCACGAAAGGGTGCTGTGTGCAACGCATGAATGGCTGAAGTCGCAGGCTCCCGCACATTTTTGGCTCTTGGTGGCACGGTGTTTGTTGATCAGGTACTCGGGCTCTAGCGCTGAGCCACCAAGTGACTGATGACTAACATTATCCGTTGGTTGCGTTGGGAGGGAAAACCCTGACATCTAACATGACTTATTTTATGGCCCCTTCATGGTTTCAGTTTGAATTGTCGGTTAATATATGCTAAAATGACAGCCGCCACTCAAAGTGCTTTACAGTTATTGCCTGACATTCAGCCATTCATACACACGTCACACACTCATCAGGAGCAGTTATAGGTGCCCTGCTCAGGGACACCTCGTCAGTCAGCTAGAAGGAGCCCGGGAATCTAACTCTATCTTGACTGCCGCCCCTAGAGTCATTAAAATCCATTTTAAACAATCTATACATTCATTTGAGGTATAGGTAAAAAATAAACAGATGTTCCACATTGACTTATCAGTGTAAAATTCTTGTCACTTTTTTCTTTAATTTTGAAATTAATGAAACATGAATAACAATGAGTCATTGTTATTCATGTATACTACCTTACTCACATTATGCATCACAGTATATTACATTTGAGATGATGCAACGCCAATAAAAGCTGATGAGCTCATTGGACATCAAAGCGAGCAGCCCTGCGGTGTCAGCCAGATGAAACACTGAGGGTTAATCTGATGGCTTGTTCTGTGCTCTCTTGGCTCTGTGCAGAATCTGATTGGTGGACGGTGAGTAGTGCTTGCTTTGTGTTAGGTTTGGTGACAGCCTGACGTGATCAGTTCAAATGGAGCTGGAGATTTGGTTTAACATCAGACACTACTCTGATAGCCCTCACTAAGTAAGAACAAATGTCTTTGGGAATGTTATTCACTTCATGTGAGAGCCATGAAAGTGTACGTTAACATAACTTATTAACACCTCACCTTCCAGTCCAGTCAAATCAATGTAGCTTCACATCTTGTCATACCTTGCTTGGTATTTTGATCTTTTGATCAAAGCTCAAGAAGTTATGTCCTCCCTGCCTCGCACCTCGCTGCCAAACGTATTACATCATAGAGCATCTAGAATATTTACATCTGCTGTATGGTTTTAGCAGCTTTAACACATGTAGTAATCGACAGATACATTACTCTGCTACTAGAAACGGCATGATAGCAACTCTTAAAGATGTGTGTGTGTGTGTGTGTGTGTGTGTGTATCTCTCTCTCTCTCTCTCTCTCTCTCTCTCTCTCTCTCTCTCTCTCTCTCTCTCTCTCTCTCTCTCTCTCTCTCTCTCTCTCTCTCTCTCTCTCTCTCTTTCACCAGTATCTGAGGTTATGTTGCTGCACATTCAGCGCCAATTCACATATTGCTTAGACAGGAATAAACCCAGCTAGGGTCAAAAGAAAATACCCTTACGCACACAGGCAGAACATACATTGACATCCTAGACTCTGTGTCAACCCTCTGGGGCTTGTCATTCTGATACGTCGCTTCAACCATAGTTATTAGGGCCTGAAGCTAGACAAGACCTCTCTGTCAAGTCAAGTGTGTGTGTGTGTGTGTGTGTGCGCGTGTGCGTGTGTGTGTGCGTGTGTGCTGTACAAAAAGGTGGTAATTCCTGGACGTTTTGACAAGCTGTACAAAAATGTTTTATATATAAAATATACTATTTTGTGGGTGTGTGTGTGAATGTGTGGTGTGGGGATTGTGTGTGTTTTGCGTGTGCATGTCTGCGAAAGCATGCATTGAGTGCATATTGTTTTGTCCATGTGTGCCAGGTGCACACTTGTGGGTCTGTGTGTGTAAGAGAGAGAGAGAGAGAGAGAGAGAGAGAGAGAGAGAGAGAGAGAGAGAGAGAGAGAGAGAGAGAGAGAGAGAGAGAGAGAGAGAGAGAGAGAGAGAGAGAGAGAGAGAGAGAGAGAGAGAGAGAGAGAGAGAGAGAGAGAGAGAGAGAGAGAGAGAGAGAGAGAGAGAGAGAGAGAGAGAGAGAGAGAGAGAGAGAGAGAGATTTCAAATCAGGTTTTCTAAAAAGGCCGGCACAGGCATCTGTGCTGCTGGCTTTCCTCAGCTCAGATCAATACTGACATATCAGTACAATTAAGCTGCACACATTCAGCAGAGCACGCTGCTGCTGCTGCTGCTGCTGCGAGGCTCACTTGGGGTTTGCCCAGGGCTGCACTGTGGTGCCACAACACACAACAAGGCTAATGGACACCCTTTCACTCACACACACATGAAACAAGCTGGTGAGATCTCGTTGAGGGCCTCGCTCCACACACGTGGAGAACACTGTATGCGTGTTCGGCCGCCTGTCAGGCGTGTCCACATGAAAACAGCGTTTGGTCACTGAAGGCTATGTACCGCAGCTCTGGAGCGTAGATTGTTTTTCGTGTGGACAATTTGGGAAAATGTGACATCATGACCTCCATTTGTGCGTGGATTGTTGCTGCGTGGTTGGCTGTGAGATGGATGAGTCCTGAGAGTGGACAAGTCTCGTCTGTACTGGCAGCTCATTAGATCGAACTGGTGATTAATGTAATGACCTCCACCTGTGTTTACCCTGCACCGTTAAAAGACCCCCTTAGGGTGAACAAGCCTAAAAACAGCTTGAGCTCTGAAGAGATCAACCTATTTCTGCCTCAGCTGGCTCACAGACAGGCTAAAGGAGCTGTTGTTTGAGAAAGTTTAGCTTTCTCAGATAATATGTGCCACCATGGCACACTTACAAGGGTAATGATCACCCCTAATGTCCTACTGAGTGGGAAATGTGTTTTTCTCTACACTTAATCATGCTCTGTCTCTTTGAATCCCACCCATATTTCTAAAACAATCAGCTTTTTTTGTAAATTGCATGTTTTTTGGTGTGAACACAACATAACTTGGGGCATGAAGACGTGGTCTGACTTGCTTTTGAGAGACGTTTCTCTTCTCTCTCTCTCACACCGAATGTGTTTGACCCTGCTCTCTAATCAGCGTTTATTATACAGTTCTAACACGGCCAAGGAAGCCCCTACTAGTTCCTTTTCCAGAGGTCTTCAGACACAAACCATCCAATACAATACAACTCATCTGAACTGTTATTTGCTCTGGCTGGAAGTTCAGCTGCCGACAGTGGAATTAATTGAGTGTGTGTGTGTGTGTCCGTGTGCGTGTGCGTGTGTGTGTGCGTGTGCGTGTGTTTGTCTGGGAGAGAAGCGATTGGAAAATGTCAGGGCTGAGTCATGGCTGAGTGAACATGACAGGATATGATGCTAAAGGTGAACATGAAAGATGCGAATCTGCATGAATGTGCCTTCATTTCCCCTGATGAAGAGCTTCTGCTGGTCTGTTGCTGCTTTCTGAGGGAGGTTGTCACTACGTTGGATGGGACATGGCCTCCTCATTGTGGGGTGGCTGATCAGATTGGGGCCACGTCGGGATCAGGTTTGAGTCCCGAACGTTGGCTGTGATGAACGCCCTTCCTCCCCTCCCGCGACTTCTGCCGGTTACCGAGCCGAGACGCAAGATGTCGACAGAGCCAAGCGGCCCTTTTGTTTCTACCCCCCATCCTGAGGCCGTGGGTTAACCTAATCTGACTGAGAGTTCCCAGACACTCGCAGAGCGACCAGAAGCGGCGGAGCAGGGAAACTAATGGTGTTTGCAAAGCGCTGCTTCCCCCTCCGCTGCACCGTGACCTCATGTGCTGGTGGTGGTGGAGGCCAGCTGAATGGTGAGCAGAATGGAGCCGGAGATAAAGGAGCAAATGGATGCTCCTTTGAGCAGGCAGCCTCAGGGTGTGGTGCAACAACACGAGGTGTACAACTCGCTTTGTTTTCCCCCCGTCTGCAACGTCCCAGGTAGTCATGCACACATGCATTAGAAACTGCAAGAAGAGTGTTAAGCATATTCAATCATGCCTAATATGGATTTGACTCTGGCTACTTTCCTCCTGGCTCCTTCTCTCTCTGAAGGTCGTACAACTCCATGTTGACTAAAAATACCCTCTCAGAGAGGGCTGCCCAAAGCCTTTTATGAAACGCTTCCTTTGGTTGATATGAGTCGAGGTAAAAGTTACAGTGTACTCGTTTTTTTGATAAATAAACATAACATGTTAGTCTGACTACTTCCACAAAGAGGTTATAGTATTTGTTTCAGTTCCCCACTACTTCATGGACCAATCTTTAAAGAACATCATTTGACAAATGATCACATAACAATAAATTACGGAGGATTAAAGGGATCTTATTTAATTTCTGCCATTGTTTCACATTTTGTGGTTGTTTTTATTTATTTTCCTCTCCATACTCCAAACATATTCTTCTTAACTACAAATGCATCCTTAACAAAGACTGATCGTTTGTACAAATGCATAACATAACTGTCATTGGCTTTTTTTGTGATTGTCTTGTTCAAATATATGTCAGCACTTTAACCCACTCTCATAATACAATTGTACTGTAACAAATGAATTTCTTTATTGTTGCTTGTGTTACAGAAAATGCTTGAAGCCACAGTTCAGTAAGAGCCGCCAATGAGGAGTGAGCAGTCCAACCAATAACGATCAAGCAGGAAGAAGCACTACGAAAGCCAATCAAAATGTTTGTTTACGCAACCAGTTATACTGTAATAACGTATACTGCAAGAAGAATGTATACTTTCAGAAAAAACAAAAGTAGTCAAAAAAGTTTATCACTATTATTATTTGTATCAGCTTTTTGCTCTTTGTGGGGTTATTTTTATGTGTGTGGTATATTTAATGCTCAGTATTTCATTGTTGAATTCTGTTTCCTACACTATTCTGATGAACAATTGAAGATAGAGACATGGTATTCCATGGATTTGCTGTACAACATTTATTGCAAGGGCCAATACGTACTGTAATTGAGCATTGCTGAGGGCAATGTTCACTTGAAGTATTTCACTTCAGGCCAATGGGAAAGGCTAAACGCTGAGAATGGTTATTGCTTTATAGGTTTCACAGTTATGCCCCCTTTGGCCCAAGATATAGCAATTCTATTCATGGTGTGTTGAATGTGTTCTAAAATGTATGTTTGTGGAGCTGGAGTAGAAACATTTGAATCAGGACTTGGGACTTCAGCACATCCCTCCAATAGTACTGCAAAAAAAAACGCCCTAACTGAACAAATTCTACCGCTGATGTGTATTAGAATGTGCACGTTATTTCACATGCAGGATGTTCTCTACAGCTATAGGATCGATGTCAGGGGTCAGAAAGGATTCTGTCACCAGTTCTGTTACTAGCACTTCTAGGGTCTGAGGAACCCCAGTGTGGCAGAAGTTGAGACCCCAGTGCAGACGGTGCCTTGAAGTGCCTGTCCTGTTTGTTACCTACGCCGTGCAGGCATTTGCTACCAAATATATTGAGAATGATGTTGGGGGTTTGGGATAATCACGCGTTTGCTCTCGGTTTATCCTGCTACACTGTAATAAAAAAATATACAAATAAATAACAGACAAGGAAGGAAACATTGTTTTAATCTTTTTTTCCCCCCACTCAGGGATATTTTGCAACGTTGAGAGGTGTTGCGGACACTGAGTGGGTGAAAGGGTGTTAGTCTGTGGTGGTTGAGTGCACCTGCCTCTGTTTGGATGTCTACATTGTAGACCTTCCTGCTCATGTGTGAGCAACCAGGGCAGCCATCCTTGGTTTAGGGACTCCACCATGTGTGTCAATGAC
>JAXIVH010000687.1:12500-53588 GCA_036785325.1 Urophycis tenuis
CAGGAATGAGGCGCTGTGTAGTCATGTGACTGCTACGGCCCAAGAACACACGCAAGGGATTGGGTGGTGGGGAGGGTGGTGGGGGGGCACTAGCTCACATATTCTCTCAATGTTTTTTTCCGGTATGTTTCAGAAAAAAAGAAACCAATAGCATATGGAGACCACGGGAGCATAAAGGAGGGAACGCTGCAATGTTTCGGAATGGGAGGTGTAAAAATAGCTTTTAGTTGACGGGGGGGGGGAGGTCAATACAAAAGAACACCACAGAGGAGTGTAACACCAGAGTGACGTGGGTATGGAGCCAGTGGCTATTTGGTTGTCCTGTGGGAGGAGGACTGCGTGTCGGTGCTGTTCCTTCAGATGACCTGGCAGCAGCTGGGCGGAGCCACGGCGGCACACAGCAGGCCGTCCCGGGGGCCGGCGCCCCGCTGGATGTTGACCGAGATGGTCTTCTCACACAGAGGTAGTTGGAGCACGCCGTTCTTCAGGCTGTGGCGGTCCCGGGCCCCTCCGCCCGCCGCCGTCTTGCGCTGGGCGTGCGTGGAGCGGGGCAGCGGCCCCCCGGTGGGCAGCGTGATGGTGTCCAGGCTGCCGTTGGAGCCCACGCACATCTTCCAGCTGGCCTTGTCCTGGAGCTTGCCGCCGCCCCGGGGGTCTATGATGTAGCGGCCGCCGCCGCCGCGGGGCCCCCGCGGCCCCCCGGCCGCGCGGTGCTGCTGCAGCTGGGAGCTGAGGCACAGGCTCATCAGCTTCAGGCTCTCCACCAGCTCAGAGCCCCGGGACGCCGCCCGCGACTGCCGCGACGACCCGTTGACGGACGGGGGGCCGGCGGCGGCCGTGGTGCCGCCGGCGTTGCTGTTGCAGCAGCTGGAGGGGCTGCCCTGTCCCTTCCCCCCCCCGCCCGCCGGGCTGCCCCGGTCCGGCCCCGAGGAGCCGCCGCCTTCCGAGGGGGGCTTGCCCTGTCCTGAGCTGCTGCTTCCCCCTCCGCCCGTGCCCCCTCCTCCCCCGTTCCCACCCCCGTTGCCCCCCGAGCTCCCCGGCGGGCCCTCGCTGCTGTCGCGGCGGTTCCAGCTGTAGCTGAAGCCCGAGTCCTTGTCCAGGCGCCGGCGGTGGCTCTCCGAGTCGTCGTCGCTGGTCTCCGAGCTGGAGCAGGACGAGCCGCGGCCCTGGCTCTTGCGGCGGTGGTAGCGCTTGTGTGTGGAGCCGGGCGGCGACGAGGCGGTGGGCGAGGTGGCGGCGGCCGTGGAGGTGGCGGTGACGGCGGCGGCGGCGGCGGCGGGGCCCCCCGCCAGGTTCATCTTCAGCCGGCTGAGTTTGGGCGGCAGGCCCTCGTCCGTGTCAGGGTCGTCCTCCGACTCGCCCTCCTCCTCGAAGATCTGGTTCAGCACCGGGGCGCTCTTGCGCGACGTCAGCCGGTTGGTGATGGAGGGGGGCTTGCGCCGCAGGACCACCTGGGCGGGCAGAGGCGCGGGGTCCTGCTCCTCCTCCTCTTCCTCGTCCTCCTCCACCCTGTGACAGGAGGCGCGTGTCGAAGGGTGTTTATTTCAATGTATTTTTTTATAAAAGTGGCGACTGACGATCGTTAGGGCCTCGTTCATCAATAACGAGGTGCGCGGGACGCCCCCGCATCAATAATGCAATGCGTAAACAGCAGGCCCCGCCTTCACTCACTCACACACACAATACTTGCGGAGTTAATACCGCTCGTAAATCAGGCTGAGGCGTCTGCGCTCAAGGGCATCTCGGCGCTACATGCTACATGCCAAGAGAAGTGCTGCCACGATGGGCTGGCGAGAGGCAGCCTATCAGAACATAAATACACCACGCAGCCCGGAGCCCATGCTGCCTGACGCGGGGGCCGCAGATCAAAACCTTACTGTGGTGGAAGACCACCCAGACTGACCTGAACAGGCAGGTCCTCTGCTTGGGGGTCTGCACGGCGGGGGCCCGGTGGGAGCCCGAGCCAGAGGGGGGGGCAGAGGGCACCGCACACGCGCCCTGGAGGGGGAGACAGAGACGGAGAGAATGAAGAAAAAAGAAGAAGAAGAAGAATTACTCTTTTGAATTAAAAAGAATTACTCTTTTGATCCCGTGAGGGAAATTTGGTCTCTGCTTTTAACCCAATCGTGAATTAGTGGAAATACACTCAGCACACAGTGATGGTGAGGCACACAGTGAGGTGAAGCACACTAATCCCGAGGCAGTGAGCTGCCGGGGAGCAGTGAGGGGTTAGGTGCCTTGCTCACAGGCACTTCAGCCGTTCGTACTGGTCAGGGTTTGAACCGACAACCCTCCGGTTACAAGTCCGAAGCCCTAACCAGTAGGCCGCGGCTGCCCGGCAGCTCAAAAGAACAAGAAGAGACCAGAAGGGAGGTGCTGGCGGCGGGAGGTGCTGGAGGCGGGGCTACCTGCGGCGAGTCGGTGACGGTGAGCTCCTCCCTGCGGCCCAGCTCCAGCGGCTTGGAGGCGCGGTGGCCGTTGAGCAGGTTCTCGGCGCTGCGGGCCGGGGACTGCGGCCCCCCGGCGTGGGCCATGGAGGCGCCGGCCAGGCTGTCCTCGATGTCCTGGTGCATGTCCACACGGCTGGGCCACGACTGCCTGCCAGGACACACCGCAGAAGGAGACAGGCAGCGTTTGGTGTTCAGCGTGTACACATTGTAAGGCCCGTTCCATTGGAAAAATACATCTGATTCTGTTACTTTAAATCCCAGACGACCTCGGCTTCACTTCCCCTATATCCCAAGACATTAAGCCAAAGTCAATCCATCCCATCCTACTGATCTGGTCCCATCTATCCATTTAGACATTTCTTCAAGTGACTCCATGAACGTGTGTGTGTGTGTGTGTGTGTGTGTGTGTGTGTGTGTGTGTGTGTGTGTGTGTGTGTGTGTGTGTGTGTGTGTGTGTGTGTGTGTGTGTGTGTGTGTGTGTGTGTGTGTGTGTGTGTGTGTGTGTGTGTGTGTGTGTGTGTGTGTGTGTGTGTGTGTGTGTGTGTGTGTGTGTGTGTGGTTCCACAGTGCAGCATTGTTCAGTGAGTGAAGCCCTGGTGACAGAGAGCCGTCTCCAGCCTGCGGGGCCTGTTATCCGGTGACAGAGCAGCAGCACAGTGCCTGCTCTGTGTGACAGTGCTCTGCGTGGCAGGTGTGCGGGACCCCGAGCACTCAAAGCCAGTGAGTGGATTCTGGACGGGCGCTCAGCGGTCGCCGGCCGAGAACCAAACGCCGCCACAACTCTGCTGGTGTTGCCGGCATTGTTCTGGCAGACGGGAGGCGGCGAAGGCAAACGGATGGGTATTTATAACAAGGACGCATTTCCTTCCTGCGCATTGTCAACCGATGAGCGCACAGCGGCCCTCGTCGCGCACTTGTACTTGACTGTTGTGAGTCCAGAGGTGAACAGCGGGCTCTAGCTGAGCCTGGGATTCACGCCTTAAAAAGCACACTCTCACCAACACGAGTGACCTTTCACCAACATGAGGGACTTTAAAAGGTGAGCGGTCTACTGGAAACTAGCATTCAACACAAAGGTTGTCTATTGCATACAAATGACACTCAACATCCACCCCGGGTGAATGGAAAAAAAACAGAACAACAAAAAAGACGACGACACTACAAATATTTGTCGAGATCTCCAAGTGTGTGTGTGTCGGCTTTGTGGAGTGGAGTGGAGCTCCCCCAGCCAGTGTTGATGATGCAGCTCAGTAAACAGCCTTGTGGGAGCTCTCTGTTGACACGGATGATCTCCAAACAAACAGCGGGCCTGAGCCCACCGCTCCCCTGACGCCGCCAGCGTCACGCGGCCCAATTAGTCCCACGCCAGGCGTGAGCCGCGGGGCCGGGTCAGCGCGCACCACCGCTGCGTGACCCCGCTCCCAGCCTCACTGCCTCACTGCCTCACTACCTCCCAGCCTCACTGCCTCACTGCCTCACTACCTCCCAGCCTCACTGCCTCACAGCCTCACAGCCTCACTACCTCCCAACCTCGCTGCCTCACTACCTCCCAACCTCGCTGCCTCCCAACCTCACTACCTCCCAACCTCGCTGCCTCACTACCTCCCAACCTCGCTGCCTCCCAACCTCACTACCTCCCAACCTCGCTGCCTCCCAACCTCACTACCTCCCAACCTCACTACCTCCCAACCTCACTACCTCCCAACCTCACTACCTCCCAACCTCACTGCCTCCCAACCTCAGTACCTCCCAGCCTGACTGCCTCACTACCTCCCAACCTCGCTGCCTCCCAGCCTCGCTGCCTCACTACCTCCCAACCTCACTACCTCCCAGCCTGACTGCCTCACTACCTCCCAACCTCGCTGCCTCCCAGCCTCGCTGCCTCACTACCTCGCTGCCTCCCAGCCTCGCTGCCTCACTACCTCCCAACCTCGCTGACTGGAATGACATCATCAGTTTTGGCCACTTAGAATGTGGAGGGGAAGAACATACTTCTAGGAATATATATAGAAATATTATTCTACATTTTTGTGTCACAAAAATGTGACACAAATCTGTGCCTCAGCATGACTATGCTGAGTAGCTATTTATAGTGTATTTCCCCTGCCCCTACATTGTTGTATAGGCTAACTGAAGTAAAATGCAACAGAAATGTATCGGTATAGAATTTCCTCCACACCTTTGGCATCAATGGAAGTGGCAGGAAACAGTTTAATCATGGAATGTCAAAGACCTGTGGAATGTATCACACTGAGGCTTTAAGACTACGCAGTTCCTCTTCCTGTCTCCTTTCCATGGGGTTCCTGTTTTATTCAGCATTAAACTCCACCCAGCCGGGTGGAGGAGGGACGCACTCAAAAGCCTGAACTGTCTATGCGAGTGTCTGCACGCATGTGGGTCTCTGTACACACATTTCCTCTACCGTCTCTGCCATGCCCCGGGAAAGGAGCAGGAGACATATTTCAGTCAACATGGAAAACAAACATACTCTTCCCCATGATTGTGTTTCTTTCTGTCCTCTGGGCTGTTCCGTCCTATCCCCACTGTTCCCTCTAATGGTAATTGATTTATCCATAACCTTCCTTTTTTTTTATAAGGGCGGCTGGATCAAAACTGAAGAGACAGCATCCCCTGCGTGCACCAGGTTCAGCTGGAGCTGTGCAGAGCGGTATGAACGGGGAGCAGTCATCGTGACGAGGATGAGGATGAAGGCCAACTATGCTCCCCTCGGACCCTCCGAGACGATGATAAGATCAAATTCTCTGTTATGAATACACATAGCCCGCGACGGCCTTAAAAGGTAAAGCTGACTCTGCTAAGACCAAAACGACTCAAAACGCCATCCTCTCCTTTTGGTTACGGATGTTCCAAGTCCAGCGGGCCGTGCCACCAAGCTGTTCAAATGACTTTAACAGGGCATGTGCTGGACTGGGCCGAACTGGGCCCGCGCTCACATCAGGATTCAACTGCTTTCATGAGAGTGTGCAAGTATGTGTGTGTGTGTGTGTGTGTGTGTGTGTGTGTGTGTGTGTGTGCATGCGCGTGTACCTGAACTGGGCCTTGTTGATGTTGCTGGGGCTGGAGGAGCGCGTCTGCACCTCCTTCTCCTGCTTCTCCCTGAGGATCCTCTCGGCCAGCAGGTAGTAGGTGGCTGTGATGTGGTTGTACTTGTTGGTCTCCAGGGCCCTGCGCCAACACACACACACACACACACAACGCAGGCAATTCATAAGTGTGAGTGAGTGAGTGTGTGTGTATGTATGTATGCATGTATGTATGCATGCATGGGAGTGTACAATGAATATGGAGCGTGTGTATCTAAGTGTACAATGAATATGGAGCGTGTGTATCTAGGTGTACAATGAATATGGAGCGTGTGTATCTAAGTGTACAATGAATATGGAGCGTGTGTATCTAAGTGTACAATGAATATGGAGCGTGTGTATCTAAGTGTACGATGAATATGGAGCGTGTGTATCTAAGTGTACGATGAATATGGAGCGTGTGTATCTAAGTGTACGATGAATATGGAGCGTGTGTATCTAAGTGTACGATGAATATGGAGCGTGTGTATCTAAGTGTACAATGAATATGGAGCGTGTGTATCTAAGTGTACAATGAATATGGAGCGTGTGTATCTAAGTGTACAATGAATATGGAGCGTGTGTATCTAAGTGTACAATGAATATGGAGCGTGTGTATCTAAGTGTACAATGAATATGGAGCGTGTGTATCTAAGTGTACAATGAATATGGAGCGTGTGTATCTAAGTGTACAATGAAAATGGAGCACAGGCATGTGTGTGTCTGCGCGTGCACATGTGAGTGAATGAGTGTGAGCCAATCAGTCAGAGTGTGTGTACACACTGACTGTGTGTGTGTGTGTACAGTATGTATGTGTATGAGTGAGATAAGTGAGTCAGTGAATGTGCAAATGCATGTCTCTGAGTGAGTGAGTGAGTGAGTGAGAGTGCGTGCATGTGTGCACAGCGATGGAGACACAGTGGCGGCTGCAGCAGGCGCCTGCCTGCCCTGTGGTTCTTCCACCACTGTAACCTGCTGACTGGTTGGGTGTCGTTCACGGGTGGCTTGGTTGAAACAGACCCGACACCCGTCGACACCTGATGCCACTGATAGGAGGAGGTGTGACGCAAAGGCCTGAGAGCCCAACAGACGCCTGCTCTGGCCGTCGCCGGAGACACAAAGTGTGGTCTCACTGAATTGCGCGGCTGTTATCGGGAAGGGGTGGGGGTGGGGGAAATGGGGATGCATGGTAACACAAGGATTACTGTTCGTCTGTGGGGCCGAAGGACAAGATGTGTTCTCACACCTCCTGGCTCAGACTGGATTACAGAGATGACATGAGATAATGGCAATATTAGAGATGGACAGGGGTGTTTGTTCAAACAACGAGCGAGTGAGAGAGAGAGCGAAACAACGAGAGAGCTAACTTCCTTGTTTCAAGACTTCAACAGTGATTTTCTTTTGTTAATAATAACAATATAATTAACCGTAAAGAAAAGCAATTGTACCTCATCACCTACATTCTTTAAAAATATTTTGTGAAAGGTAATTTCTGAAAGGCAATAATAGGTAATACCGGTACTTTACATTCATACTATACTATACAATATACAGTATATGCACATGTATACAATCATGGTGAGGAAAAAAAGCACTGTGGGACTTGCCAGAGGCATACGTGTCACCCAGATTGTATAAATGATCACATCTGATGAAGTGTGTTAGTTCGTTCGCACACTCACATTATTACTTGATTTGCAGGATTGTACTGCCTGTTTGGACATAATGATTAGCTCTAGAGGAACATGAAGTTACACATCTCCACCGTAGCCAAGCAACACAGTTCCTTTAATGTGCTGTCACCACTCGGGCTCCATTCCAATTCCAACTGCCCTATCCCTACGCCGATGTGCGACATGACGTCTATGGATCCACGCCTCCAACACATCCTGGTATGTCAACGTGTGCTCTCTCCATTAAAAACCAATGAAACAATGCATCAGTAATACATCACTGATGTAACACTTTACACAACATCGTTTGCAATTCTATGCAAATGGGAAAAGCAAGATCAACCCACATCGCCTCCGTAGTCTCTATATCATAAGGTGCCGCATACAGAAATGTATAGAATATGTGAGTTATGTCTGCCATCTGACTATTATTTTGATATGATCTTGAGGAGAAACAAATTACCCAGGGTTCCACAGAAATCCGTGTATCATTCGTTCTTTCCATTTTCAATTGGCAATCAAAAACCAAATAATGAAAAATTGACTGGTTATTTTGTTTTTTGTTTTTTTATTATGACACAAAAAACAAAAAAATGCCCGGTTTTTCATATTTCAATATTAGGCTCAGATCAAAAATACGAAATGGAAAAACAGGCACCAGGACAGAATTTGAGTTTAATATTTAATTGGTCGTGTTTAGTATAGATCGAACTATGACGTGTCCGTCATAGTTATTTTCCTCCTCAGATCATGCCGAGCACAGAATCTTCAGACAATCATTTCCGAGCATTGCAGGATACCCATCTGCTGCAACGTGCAGGATATTTCGGTGTGTGTCAAACCGCTGTGAAACAAGTCCTTGATCAAAATAGCGTGTGGTTCTAGCGCCGCCGTAGTAGCCACATTACCCGAACTGCCGCGCACAGTCATTTCTGGGTCACGCAAACCCAACCAATTAAGTATTAAAATCCAATTCTGTCCTGGTGCCGTTTTTCCATTTTGTATTTTTGTTCTGAGCCTAATATTGAAATATGAAAAACCAGGCATTTTTTCGTTTTTGGTGTTATAATAAAAAAACAAAAAACAAAATAACCAGTCAATTTCTCATTATTTGGTTTTTGATTGCCAATTGAAAATGGAAAGAACGAATGATACACGGATTCACAGAGGATGGCAGAACTGGAATTCGATGTACATCGTAATATTGAGAATATTTCGTAATCACTACGTAATTTGAAAAATATTAACAAATAACAGCAACAGTAATTCCCTGGACGGACAGCTGTGCACATGGAAGGTCTTAATCTGTTGATGCACTTTGTGCATCATCATTAAAAGGGATTTTCTACTACTCAGATTAAGTTGAAAGTCTGCTTAAAAAATTTAAATATATGACCTCTCAGACGAAGGTTTTTCCTACGTGAATACAGAAATGGTCTTCATTACTTTATAAAACAAGTCAATAAAATGATTACGCAAATTGTTTGAATTTGATGGATGTGCATGTATATTTGCCAAGGGAGCATAGCTAACGCTTTGCTTTTATCCCGGGTGGGTCTGGTCTGGGTCCCAGCCCACATCTGTTAAGACGAGACACTGCCGAGAACAGGGCCAGGACTAACAGACCACAGCCGGACATCAATCTTTAGCATATCGACCCGGCTCCCTGCACGCTGCCCCGTCCGCAACCATTTCCATTCCACATGGCTGGCACAATGGAACCGCCAAACGCACACCATCCTCCTGCAGGAGTTTCACACCATGTCTTCCTGCCGGAGTCCCTAGCAAGAGCTGCACCACAAGGTTTTTTGCTGTCTGGATGACCGGAGCTCGTTCTACTGTCTGGATGACCAGAGTTCGTTCTGCTGTTTGGATGACCAGAGCTCGTTCTGTCTGGATGACCAGAGTTCGTTCTGCTGTCTGGATGACCAGAGTTCGTTCTGCTGTCTGGATGACCAGAGCTCGTTCTGCTGTCTGGATGACCAGAGCTCGTTCTGTCTGGATGACCAGAGTTCGTTCTGCTGTCTGGATGACCAGAGCTCGTTCTGCTGTCTGGATGACCAGAGCTCGTTCTGTCTGGATGACCAGAGCTCGTTCTACTGTCTAGATGACCAGAGTTCGTTCTACTGTCTGGATGACCGGAGCTCGTTCTACTGTCTGGATGACCAGAGCTCGTTCTGCTGTCTGGATGACCAGAGCTCGTTCTGCTGTCTGGATGACCAGAGCTCGTTCTGCTGTCTGGATGACCAGAGCTCGTTCTGCTGTCTAGATGACCGGAGTTCGTTCTGCTGTCTGGATGACCAGAGCTCGTTCTGTCTGGATGACCAGAGTTCGTTCTGCTGTCTGGATGACCAGAGTTCGTTCTGCTGTCTGGATGACCAGAGTTCGTTCTGCTGTCTAGATGACCGGAGTTCGTTCTGCTGTCTGGATGACCGGAGTTCGTTCTGCTGTCTGGATGACCAGAGCTCGTTCTGCTGTCTGGATGACCAGAGCTCGTTCTGTCTGGATGACCAGAGCTCGTTCTACTGTCTGGCCGGATTGTGAGCCAAGGCAAAGGATCCCAACAACATGCCTCATATAGTCAAGTCCATTTTATTTGTGTCGGCCTTGGGCCACAGTTAGTCTAAAAGGTTTTACAGGTCATATATTGATGACACCCCCTAACCCTAGCCACCCTAAAGAACAATATAAAGCTCCCTTAATTGATAAGGAAGAGATATTGAACTCAGAGTGGGGGGGGTTCCTCCTTCCAGGGGTGGTAAGGAGTGTAATTGAGAGCTGAAGTGATGGCACACATGATGAACCTGCCAGCTCAGATTCAGTGTGAGGAACAGTTGAACCTTTGTACATGTCGGCTCTGCACGGAAAACTAAACCTCAAAAAGGATGAAGACACAGCCCTCCTGCACACAGGTAATGTGGTCCCCGGGGGAAGACGACACGTTAATCGACGTTCAACGTGTCCCCATTCTCCATGTTGGATGCGCAGAGTCGAATTGATGTCGTCTGACAGTCGATGGCGAGCTCACACGTACAGGCACACGAGTGCACACGCACGAGACAAAGAGACACAGGAAACGCACAACAAACAGTGTTCAAAGCTCTGCGGCGTCTCAAATGTTTCGGTTTCCCCCTGCAGCTCCTTCGGTACCCCGGGGGCTCCGACAGCGCGCTACCAGAAACCAGATGAGAGGATGAGGTTGCAATGAAAGCATCTATGGGGAAACTTTTGATATTTTTTCCTCTGCCTTGCTCCGTGTGGTGTCGAACCAAACCGCTCCACTGAGTTCTGAGAGGGCTACGTTTTAATGTGGGGAAAAACGTTTTGCGAGTATAGCCTGGGGGGGGGGTATTGGGGTATTGTGAGGCAGGGTAGTGCGTGACTGGAATACCACTGTTGATGGTGCCGGTGTATGATCACAGCTATGTTTTAGGTGTGCGTCTATAGTGCATCTGTAGTTGTGTGCGCCTGTAGGTATGTGTTTGTAGGTGTAAGTGTGGGTGTCTGTAGGTGTGTCCTTATGTGTGCGCTTGTAGGCGTAGGTGTCTGTAGGTGTGCATCTGCATGTGTGTCCTCATAGGTGAGTTTATAGGTGTGCGGGTCTGTAGGTATGTGCATCTTTATGGGTATGTAGGTAGGTGTGTGTGTGTGTGACTCTAGGTGTGCATCTGTATGGGTATGTAGGTAGGTGTGTGTCTGTGTGACTCTAGGTGTGAGTCTGTAGGTGTGTGCATCTGTATGGTTATGTAGGTAGGTGTGTGTGTGTGTGTGTGTGTGACTCTAGGTGTGAGTCTGTAGGTGTGTGTGTGTGAGTGTGTGACTCTAGGTGTGAGTCTGTAGGTGTGTGCATCTGTATGGTTATGTAGGTAGGTGTGTTTGTGTGTTTGTGACTCTAGGTGTGAGTCTGTAGGTGTGTGCATCTGTATGGTTATGTAGGTAGGTGTGTTTGTGACTCTAGGTGTGAGTCTGTAGGTGTGTGCATCTGTATGGTTATGTAGGTAGGTGTGTGTGTGTGAGTGTGTGACTCTAGGTGTGAGTCTGTAGGTGTGTGTGTGTGAGTGTGTGACTCTAGGTGTGAGTCTGTCGGCGTGTGCGTGCACTCCACTCACTCCACGATGGTCTCGCGGTCGGCGATGTCCCCCAGCACCATGCGCTGGATGATGCTGCTGTGCTCCTCCTCCGACAGGTTCTTGTGGGACACCAGCGGCGTGTTGTACTTGGTGGCGGGGGAGGGGTCCACCCCCTGGAGCCAGGCGTGGCCCTCGATCTCGTCCAGGGACGCCCGGCCCTTGGGGTCCCGCTGCAGCATGCGGTCGATCAGGCTGTGGAGACACAGGGATGTGTGAAGGGACGAAACACAGGAGGAGACAGGAGAGAGCCCGACTGAGACTCAGCCCCCATGGGAGTCCACATGAGGTTTTCGTCGCCTTAAAATAAAAGTTTAAAAAAAGTGAAGCATTTCAGTTAAGTTGTGCCAAGGATGTGTAATCACAGATAGTCACAGCTTGGCTCGAGCCGCTTAAAATGACTCAGACGGAAAAAAAGGTTTCAAATACTGAGATCATGGGTTAATGGGATTAGGAGGGGAAGGAGACACACAGACTACATTGGATGAAGACTGGAAGAAAAAAGGAAGCTGCAGCTTCAACCACCTAAAAGCAGAGCATGTGATACCCTGCAGAATATGTCTCTATATAAGTAACACTGGTTCTGGATGGCACTAGTGTGTGGACGAGTTCGGACTGGGTGGTGTGGGGGTGTGAGCCCACACTGAGCCCACACATAGAACCGATCACAGGCCATTGGCCGATATGCCGATGAATGCAAATATTGTCATCTTACCGCAAGGTGGAAGAACGGTGGGGTTTGAAACGATGCCGCAAAGCCATTATGGAACAATTTTGTGGAGTGAAAAACTTTAAGATAGCATGCAAGCATAATGAGCCAGACATGCAGGATATCAAACCCCAAATATATTCAGTTCTTTTCGGCCTGCCGAAATGGAGGAAAGGCAAGTGCCAGGGCAAGAGTTGAGATGAAACTTAAACCAGAGGATTTCCTTTGAGGTGCTCCCTCGCCATGTGAGACCAGGACCAACATGAGCCAAGGCAAACTCAGCCCACGGTTACATCATCAAGGGACCTGGGCCAGAGAAGGCACCACACTTTTTCAGCTTTTGAAACTCTGGTTTTGTTTGCACTGAATTTCTGACAAATAATTGCACCGAGACAATTATATTATATATCGCCATTTTACAAATCACTATGGCGTTGGGACAAATAAAGCATTTCGAACAAACAGGATACAGTTGTGGTAATATTGTTGTCCCTTAGGGGTCAGAGATAAACCCGTCAGTCAGTCAGTCAGTCAGTCAGTCATCCATTGGTTGGAGCAGTGCCCTGACGGCTCCTCAGGAGGCAGCAGAACGGGCCCGTCTATCTGGGCCCAGGAGGCAGCAGAACGGGCCCGTGTATCTGGGCCCTGCCAGCCCTCTGATAAGCAGCGCTCCCCTCTGCGTTCGCTCAGCCATTGAGAAAAGTTCAATGGGTTTCCGCGCTTTACACTGCATTTAAATTCACACTGTGTGTGCATTCTGTTGTCATGCAGAATAATTCACATAGCCCCACAACCCCACTGCTTATACAGGGCTGTGTAGAAGTGGCCCTGATCACTCCTAAACACACTGTATTTATAGTTCACTAAGAACCAACCCTGCAACTGTCAGTTGTTCATCCCTTTAGCCACGGAGGAATAGACAAGCGACAGTGCAACCAAGTCATCACCACAGTGAGTTGTGTGTGTGACTTCTGATTCCACTGTGTGTGAGTGAGTTGTGAGTTATGAGCGTGAGTGCAACACATGCACCTTTAGCATTGTTCAAACATTCAAGACAGACAAAATGATGCGTGTTGGAAACTATTAATAAACAATCATCATTTAATTTTTGCACCAAAATAGGGGGCCAATGATGAAACTCACAACCGCTCCAAGCCATGCGTGGGGTTCGAATAAACCACAACATGAATTACCTGAACGGCAGCTCCTCTACAATACGAGAGAGAGAGAGAGAGAGAGAGAGAGAGAGAGAGAGAGAGAGAGAGAGAGAGAGAGAGAGAGAGAGAGAGAGAGAGAGAGAGAGAGAGAGAGAGAGAGAGAGAGAGAGAGAGAGAGAGAGAGAGAGAGAGAGAGAGAGAGAGAGAGAGAGACGGACGGTGTGAACCATGCGTGTGTTTACTAATGTTTGTTTGCTCCATGAGGCGGTACAGTAATGACAGGAAGCGGGGCGAGGAACACTGTGTTCTACTCTCAATGCCTTGGCTTCACATCTATTGGTCCGCGTGAACGCCATCCACGCGTCACACTGCTGGAGGAGAGAGAGGGGGAGAGAGGGGGAGAATAGAGAACCAGAGTGGTGGTTGGGGAGAGGTTGGCGTGCACGCTGTGTGTTTTTGCATGTATTCCAAGAATAATCCTTAATTATCATATAAATGAAAGAAAAAAAGAAGCATGCAGAGCTCAGAATAATAACAGCATGGCGAATGGGTCGGGCGCTAAAAAAAGAGCCGGCAAATAATCATATTTTTTGCAGCGTGTAAATGTTATTTTACAACTCTCGCACCAAACACAGTGAGGGAGTGGGCGAGAAGTGCATGTAAAAACACAGAGAGACAGAAGGGACCGAAAATTTGCAGTGATGGAAAATTTGGGCGACTGTGAATCCACTGCCTAGGCAACTGGAGCACACACCAGTAGGAACCGTGGTTGTTATTTATAATCCCAGCTCCTCGTCCTTTTTAGCACACAAATAACATGGAAATAAAAGCAGCCCCGTGCCCTCCTGCTTGATATTCCCCGCGGGTCTCTCTGCTCTCTGGGCCGCCCCAGCTCCCCGGGGCCTCCGCGGAGCCGTTCCCCTTACCCTTTGTCAAAGGCGCCTTATAGCACAGAGAAAGGTCGAGCACGGGCCCTCGGGCCAATTAACACCACAGACGAGCTTAGTGAGCCTTCCAGATTGGCCGCCAAGTCGGTCTCATTTAAGGCCAAAGCAATCAAAATCGCTGTTTGCCACTTCAAGTCACTCATTATTAGATTGATGTGCTGTTAAAAGGCCAGACATGTGGCATTGCTTCTAGTTGCACAGCTACCTCAAACTTTGAGGAATTGTTGTTTTTTTAATTAAAGTGAATTGAAAAGTAGATAGAAATAATGATGGAGATAGATATGCAATAAATGCTGGCCTCATAAAAGCTACTTAGTTTAATCAAGTTAAAGATTAAGGTTGGAATCACAACTTTGCATGGGTTACATTAGAAAGAACAGTACCCTCATGCACTTATATTTTGTACGTCTTGGCACTTTATAATTGTCTTTGTAACGTATCACATAGCATCTTAGGCCAGAGATGTTGTATACTAGCAATGGTTAACCTAGCAAATGGAATGCTTGAAACTTGTTCTGGTGACTTTCTTACTGTATTAGCAGCAATGAAGTGTTTCACCTTCTTCTGACAAATGTACTTATTGTAAGTCGCTTTGGACAAAAGTGTCTGCTAAATGCCCTAAATGTAAATGTAAAGAACAAAAGGAAAAGTGTATATGTCAACATGTTAATTTTATGGAAATTATGAAAATCAGCAAATTGTTGTGGTTGTCTTCTTTTGAATACAAAAACCAGTCAGGAGTCATGAGGCATTGTAATGCAGGAACCTGCGAACAATTATCCACAATCCAGTTTTCTGTAAAACAACCCACCTCAATCAATAATCTAGAACCTATTTTTGTAAAAACATCAGTCCATTGGCTCACAAATTATGACACTCAGCATGCTGCGTGTCCAATCAGACACCACAGATTCAAGGGTAGGGTCAAGGGTCATCATTTCCATTTAAAACCAGTACCTATACTTCTTGCAAACTAGTCTCACATCATAGGTTGTTTCAAATAATGCAGATGTCTGACTGCATAAAAAAAGACAGACAAAAATTAAGAATCGCTGTGCGCTTTAAGTTATCCCTCATCGAAAAGCGACCAAGCCAAGATATATACGGTACATATATGACACCAAATTGGCCCCATGTAGCACACATAGCAGCTACCCAGCTGCAGGCGTTGACCCTTTTCCATGGTGTCACACAAACACCTTTACTTCTGGACGGCGCCCATCCATCAGTCAGCTCATTAAGAGCAGTCGTAGCTCAGCAGACGACCGACGCTGCTTGGAATAGTGCGCGCAGTGGCTGAGGGTGTGGACGCTCAGGGTGTGAGGAAGGGGAACAGGTGCAGCCCAGGAATCCTTTTCAACAATGACACCGGCGCCCCGTTCCAGCAGAAAGTGACAAGGACTTGGGCGGGTCGACTTTGCGACCAAACACCTCTTCCGACCCTGCAGTCAAACTAATCAAATTGCTTACAGCTGTCCCCTGCTCAGCCATCCAACAGCATCAGATCTCGCCGCCAAACACGAAGGGGAGATAAGTGTCTGTTTCCTGCATCTAAAAATATCCCATGTGATTGTGGGCGTTAAAGAACAGGCCGTATGCCACGTTTCAAGTCCAACGCCGCTGCTTGTGACAAGGTGGCTGTAAAACATGTCCAAAACACGTGGACAGACTGGGCGGACCGCAACAACGGGATGCCATCGACGCATTCCTCTTTTGGAAGGGAAATTGCTTTGCTTTGAAAGAAGCCAGCACATTGTCCCTCCACCCCTATTACACAGAGATCACCGGCTCCCTCTTAATCGCCAGCAAAGATGGAGCGCTTCAGTGTTGGAGCCCAAGACTGGCACTGGCTGGCCGGGTCTGTTTTTAAACCAAATTCAATGAAGCCAGGAACCAGAATGCAATAATCCACCAATCCGTATATGCAATATGCATGTAGACACGCAATACGCATCTAGATGAGTGACCATCTTCATTCAGAGTGAGGCTCCTGCTGGGGGCTAGGTGCATAAACTGCCCCCAAAACAAGCACTAGACCAGTGTAATATACACGCTGGTGGTCACTGGACCAGTGTAATATACACACTGGTGGTCACTGGACCAGTGTAATATACACGCTGGTGGTCACTGGACCAGTGTAATATACACGCTGGTGGTCACTGGACCAGTGTAATATACACGCTGGTGGTCACTGGACCAGTGTAATATACACGCTGTTGGTCACTGGACCAGTGTAATATACACGCTGGTGGTCACTGGACCAGTGTAACATACACGCTGGTGGTCACTGGACCAGTGTAACATACACGCTGGTGGTCACTGGACCAGTGTAACATACACGCTGGTGGTCACTGGACCAGTGTAACATACACGCTGGTGGTCACTGGACCAGTGTAATATACACGCTGGTGGTCACTGGACCAGTGTAATATACACGCTGGTGGTCACTGGACCAGTGTAATATACACACTGGTGGTCACTGGACCAGTGTAATATACACGCTGGTGGTCACTGGACCAGTGTAACATACACGCTGGTGGTCACTGGACCAGTGTAATATACACGCTGGTGGTCACTGGACCAGTGTAATATACACGCTGGTGGTCACTGGACCAGTGTAATATACACGCTGGTGGTCACTGGACCAGTGTAATATACACGCTGGCGGTCACTGGACCAGTGTAACATACACGCTGTTGGTCACTGGACCAGTGTAATATACACGCTGGTGGTCACTGGACCAGTGTAATATACACACTGGTGGTCACTGGACCAGTGTAATATACACGCTGGCGGTCACTGGACCAGTGTAATATACACGCTGGCGGTCACTGGACCAGTGTAATATACACGCTGGCGGTCACTGGACCAGTGTAATATACACGCTGGTGGTCACTGGACCAGTGTAATATACACGCTGGTGGTCACTGGACCAGTGTAATATACACGCTGGTGGTCACTGGACCAGTGTAATATACACACTGGTGGTCACTGGACCAGTGTAATATACACACTGGTGGTCACTGGACCAGTGTAACATACACGCTGGTGGTCACTGGACCAGTGTAATATACACGCTGGTGGTCACTGGCCGTTGTCTTAATCCTTACACTGCATTTTAGGTTGTCATTTTCATACTCACAAAAAATACATTATCTGCAGGTTTGTGTACGTTCCAATGAGCAGTTCTTCTATATGAATGGCTGTGTAGAGTACAGTATATAACCCAGCAGACCGTTTTCCTTAGCAGGGTTCAAGACGGCTGGCACCTTCTGTCCCGTTGAGGGATTCATCTTTCGCCATCTTTCATTTTGATGTAGCAAAAGAACCTCTAGATTTCTCATCTGCTGTGAACCATGTTCAACTGTTTACTAAGCGGGGGCAGTTAGAGGATAGTTACATGCAAACACACGCAAGGCATGTGGAAGACACTAGCGTGACAAATATTAGCTCTGGTGCCATGGAAACTACCTGAGAGCAGTGGCGATCAATAGTGAACTAAACAACAGTGACATCAGTAACAGAGTCTTTGTCTTTATGTGTGCGTGCGTGTGGGCATGCGTGTGCGTGCGTGTGACCTACTCTTCGCAGGCGTCGGAGACGTGGGCAGGTACAGTGTATTTACAGTCCATGATCATGGTGAGGGTCTCACTGTCGTTGGCCTCTTGGAAGGGCGGCTGGCCGCACACCAACATAAACAGGATCACCCCGAGACTCCAGATATCTGAAGCAAGAGAGACAAAGAGCAATCAGTTTGGTCTTTCCAGTAAATGAACCTCACTTTGGAGCCATTCGCTACATTTATGAGCATTCCATGTTAAGAGATGCAAAACGATGAGAAAAAAAAGTCAAGAGAGAGTGCTGCAAGGGAGCTACTTTGCCAGGTAAATAAACCTTAATGTGGAGGTGATTGTTATCAATTCCACGTTATGGGCACTAACCCTGCAGGGATGAAAGAACCTGAAGAAATTCACATAAACAAACGTCCCCAAGTACTTGATGAAGTAGAGAGGTAGAGGGAGAGCTTTAGCAGAGGCCTACTTAACATAAACAGTACATCCTGAATAAAAATCTATATCCATCTCTATCTATATAACATCAATAGTCAATGCAAACGCTTCACCATCAAGAGAGACAGAGAGAGAGAGCGAGAGATAGAGACACCATCATTACTCAAGAGAAGATGCGTACGGCTTAAAGTTTGGCTGTGCTTATGTTTGCCAGCTGAGAGTGGGGGACAGCAGGGACATTTAGAGGATGTGTCAGAAATCCTCTGGAAGCCAGACAGGAAGTGGACCCGGTCCAGGAGCACCACGGGTATGGTGAGAGAAAAGGATAGTAAGAGACAGAGAGAAGGAGGGGGTGAGGGTGTTGGCGAGAGAGATAGAGAGAGGTCTTTGTGCTTGTGAAGAGGAGTGGGAGAGGCAGTTTTGCTGAAAGACAATTTCCTCTGTCTCAGGACACTGTCGCTGATCCTGTTCAGCCAGATTTCTTGCTTCACGTGTGGAGAATCTGTGCACGGCAACGGCTCTGTGGGCCTGAGTGACGGAAACGCACATGTGGGGAACACAGCAGGACAGCTGCCCCCAGTGTGTGCTGTGTTACTGTACGGTTAAAATGACCCAAAACACTCAGCATGTGTGTGTGCTGTGTTACTGTACGGTTAAAATGATCCAGAACACTCAGCATGTGTGTGCGGTGTTACTGTACGGTTAAAATGATCCAAAACACTCAGCATGTGTGTGTGCTGTGTTCGTTACTGTACAGTTAAAATGATCCAAAACACTCAGCATGTGTGTGTGCTGTGTTACTGTACGGTTAAAATGACCCAAAACACTCAGCATGTGTGTGTGCTGTGTTCGTTACTGTACAGTTAAAATGATCCAAAACACTCAGCATGTGTGTGTGCTGTGTTCGTTATTGTACAGTTAAAATGATCCAAAACACTCAGCATGTGTGTGTGCTGTGTTCGTTACTGTACGGTTAAAATGATCCAAAACACTCAGCATGTGTGTGTGCTGTGTTCGTTACTGTACAGTTAAAATGATCCAAAACACTCAGCATGTGTGTGTGCTGTGTTCGTTACTGTACAGTTAAAATGATCCAAAACACTCAGCATGTGTGTGTGCTGTGTTCGTTACTGTACAGTTAAAATGATCCAAAACACTCAGCATGTGTGTGTGCTGTGTTCGTTACTGTACAGTTAAGAAACTCAAAGGCACTCAGCGTTTGTGTACTGCGCCCACGAGAGTGTGCCTTCACACTCCCTCTGCGACCTGTGAGAATCTAAACTGCCAGCATGCTGAAGCACTGGCCCATGTAGATGCCAAACACACCAAATGCAGGACACGCACGCAGGCGCACACACACACACTCTGGTAACATAGCTAAATAGAGTAGGGTGAGAACAGCCTGCAGCATGCAGCTTGGAGAGTAAACACAAGCTTGGCTGCTACTGCTGCTTGCAGACACAAACTGCGTGGTTTCTGTCTGTCTGGTAAGTGGCCGTACACAATAGTAAATATCAGCTAAACATCACTTTTTAACACTAGAAGCACTGGCACTCTGTTTTTGAGTTTTAACATGTTTGTGTTGCAGTGACACCAAGATGCCACTAGATGGTACATTGTACTAAACTGCTGCAAGTGTCTGCATTGACTCTTGACAGCTTCTGCGTTTGATTTCAGTATTAGCTGTTAATATTAGCTTGGCTACATATTTGTTTAAACTCATGTTGTGTTTTATTCGTCCTCATTTGTCATTTACCAACAGAAAGAGAAACAACAACATGACATTCAAGAATGCCTGCTTTTTAAAGGGGCATTTAGCAGACGCTATTGTCCAAAGCGACTTACAATCAGTACATTTGTGGGGTTCGACATGTGGACAGTTGGAGGAGGAGGGGGATCGAGGGGATCGAACCGCAGACCCTACGGTTAGTGGACGACCTGCTCTGTCCACCCGCTCTACCCACTGAGTTACTGCCGCCCCGCCTGCTTGAATATCAGCCTAAATGTATCACTTTATTAATTTGAATATATAGGCTATTAGTAAAGCAACTTGACACATAATTAGTCTCAAAGAAAAGCTGTCATATATGATTGGGTTTATTGGCGAGTAGAAACTACTACACTATACTATACTATGTGGACACCAGGACACGTGGAATGCCATATTTGTCCATTGTTGATGGGTTACAAAAAAAGTGGGAAACAATCTTTAGTAATCATTTGGCGTATGAATGAATTTAATTATAACACGCACGCGCACACACACACACACACACACACACACACACACACACACACACACACACACACACACACACACACACACACACACACACACACACACACACACACACACACACACACACACACACACACACACACACACACAAGCACACACACACACACACACACACACACACACAACAGCTTGAAGAAGCTGTCACCAAGGAATCACACAGAAAATCTGGCCGGAATTCCCATAGGAGAGGTTTTCCTCCAGGACTTTCTGGCAGAAAGCCTTTAGGACGACAGGTGACGAAGACGACCAAATACATGTGTGGAGGAAGTCATGGTGGAAGGATTGGTCAATTGGTCATTGTTATTTTTAGACTAAGTTGACCATTTATTTTCAGTTTTCAACAACTTGGTTGGGATTAGAAAACTAGATTTAAGGTTAAGGAAAGGGTAAGGGTAAGGCAGAAAGCCCTGAAGGCAAACCTCAACTTGTGCAGTTAACAACAACAAAATGTTACCATTTCAGCTTGACTAACAATTGCCTTTTTTATTGAAAAAGATATATGAACCAAAACAAGTGTTTGGTTTTAAGTATAGTTGGGCTATAGTTCATATCAATAAGAAACTAATTAGAATGATGAATAAACAACAGTGATTGTAGTGTTAGTTTTAGATAATGGGCATTCTATATTAAAGAAGTCCTTTGGTCCAAATGCGTAATAGTCCAGTCTGCTTTAGACTTCATTCCAGCCTGCTGGAGTGAAGGTCTACTGCGGCCTTGCAGCTCCCGCTGGGCTCACTCATAGCCTGTAGCCTACCAATATCATTCATGAAGTTAACAACATGTATGATGAGGACATGCATAAACAAGACATATTCAGGAAAAAGCATGGAAGGGCGCTGCTGAAACTTGGTGTAGAGTTTTACAAGAATGAGTCAGGCAGGTCAAAGAGGTCCCTCTCACACTGTCTCTAGCATTGAGGCATCTAACCCCCCCTCAGTGCAGCAGAAACACAGGCTCATCCAGTCCAACGGGGCAGGAAAACGCCTGCATCACTCTCATTAAATGTTGGCAGCTCTGTGCCCAGTTATTCAGAGGCAACTTTTTAATTAAGCTAATGCCCTCAAACACTTAAAACGATTGGCAAGAAGGTAGACTTGCTAGTGTGCAAGTTATTTTTGCAACATCGGGGGAAAATCCGTAGAAACTTGATCATCACTATTGCAATAAATAGCCATAGTGATGTGATCTTTGATTACTTCTTTATTTTCGGTCTGTAGCCCCTGGCATTTGAGCAGTCAGCCTGGGGACAGAAGGCTGTAAAACACAGCTATCCGATGTCCGCTAATGGTGAATTTGACTGAGCTCAAGAACAGGGCGAAACACGACTTTGATGAGCAGGTTTTTAAAATCTATCCAGGGCGACTCAACTTGCATGAACAAATATTCATTGATAATATTGTGATCATTTGCAATTCTATTTCCTCTATGAGATATAAAACTCAGCAAGGCCATAGCCATAGTGTGTGTGTGTGTGTGTGTGTGTGTGTGTGTGTGTGTGTGTGTGTGTCAATCAAAGCCCCTTCAGCTATGAATGAATAGGGGAGCTGGCAGTCTTGTGCTGACTTGGTCCTCTTTTTATATTTTTTTTGTATGACATGTTAGCATACCTCTGCCATCTATAAACCACAAGCCATGTCATTGGCCTTATAGCGAGTTCTCCAAACTCCCTAATGAACTGGAAAATATTTGGAGGCAGATGGCTACCGTAACAGTTGGCGACATTCATTTACATAACCGCTTTGTGTGTGAGACGCCAGCGGCTGAATTTCAAAAGATGTTAGACTTTTTATCGTTGCTTTTCCCATCGACTCCCCATTGAATATAGAGGGAAACCTTCGCTGGTTCTCCACAGTGTTGTCTCCCGCAGTAAAAAAAAAAAAACCCTCTGCATTAGCCTGATGTCTGCACTGGCCTGGTGTGTGCATAAGCAGGTTAGCATAGTGTCTACACTCGCCTACTTTTCCATCTTAGACACGGCTTCTTTTCCCGTTCGGCCTGATCACCGCAGGCTTCAGAGAGGCAGTAGTGGTGGAACAAAAGTATACTTTCTTTAATGTCTGTGGATGAACCATTAGCTCATGGCCACTCAAGCGACCGTAAGTTAAAGTTAGAATGGAAGTAAACAGGAAGGGAAGCTACCGCGGCCCCAAGGACAATGTTCTCATTACTTTGACATTGGACAAGAGATTCTTTCATGTTTTGGTGTGACAGTGAGGTGGCTCTCTGTGTACTGCAAGGCTCCCAGCAGACCCAAATGGAAATGCAATGAAAACACTCATCCATGGTGGGAAAAACCACTGCATCTCAGCATAAAGAATAATGTGTTATTTTGATCCATGGCATCAAAGGCGTTACTCTGTCTGACTCTGTCCCTCTGAAATACATGCTGGCACTCCAACACCTCTTGGGAGTGCCAGCATGCTGGTCCAACACCATGTCTTTGGAATGGACAGGGACAGGGTCCAGCACATAACGCTTCACATCTGCTTTATTTTTGTGGCGCTCCACAGTCCTACACGCTACCCCTGCTGGCAGTCTCACAGCCAGGCCCTCGATGCTGTAACACCAACAGGGCTGAGATAGGTCAGGGCAGATAGCATTGTAGATGCTTAGCGCACCGTGTACCAATCAGACCTTTGTCATGCGTCAAAAAACACAGGATCATGCACGAGAAGCCTGCGCCATGGCGAGGAAAGCCTGTGCCACTAGATGCAAAGAGGCATCCCAGAGCGAGTGCAACCCCACCTGACACATCGGTGGGCGCATTGCAAGGTTGAACAGTCTGTGTGTGACTGCATGTCTGCAATGACACATTGAAAAGGTACTTTGGACAAACAGGTGTACACCCGCACCAACGTATGCAACTCAGATATGCAGGCAGGTGTTGAACAGATCTGGGCTGGCCACTTTTTACAATGTTTAGTTTAAAACATGGACGTTTCCCAAATCCTGATGTGCATTGGCTTGCCTACAGTACAACACAACAAATGATGAAGTGACTCTATGCTTCTCCTCTTGAACCCATCTGTCATTTTTGATGTGCGATCACGAGGCAGTTTCCACTCACAACCCAACTACTGAAAGCTCTTCTGCCAAGACCATAGCAGGGAGGTAAATTCAAATGATGAAGCACAAGATTTTGAACAATGGCTTACTTTGAACCAGGCAAGAACCAATTACAGGCTGCAGCAAATTAATCGCTGAATCTGGGTGAATCAGTTCCACATGAGTCCATAGTATTTAGCACATACTATAAAAGCAACCCTTCAGTGGACAAATTAACAGTTGTTGCGTTTCTTTCCTTCCCCAGTGGTATAATGTGGATCTACATGTTGGATTTGTGTACACACACAGTCAGGTTACTTTTGGATTTGCACTTATCTTGCAGATGAAAGCATCCAGAAAAGCACAGGACAGCTGGCTGCATGTTAGGGATGAACTACTGTGACATAACAACAATCAGAGAACATCACTAATTCAAAGCATTAAATGGCCATGTTGACCAAAATAAAACGTCAAGTCTTAATTCTATCATTTGATGGAAGTTGTGAGGATGTATATTAAGGTCTATACAAAGTGATGGTCTCTAGTATTCATTGTGAAAAAGTTGACTGGAGTGCATATTTGTCATTGAACCAGATCCCATTGTTCATCCTAGCCACAGTCGCAGCTGATTAAGAAAATGATTTTGGCATTGAGTTGTTGGCCCATGTCCCTCGGCAGGCTGAAGGAAGCTATGGGCCGACAGAGGATATCATCTCAAGCAGTACGGGGAAACATCAGCATGTTCACTAGAGAACTAGCTTTACCTGCTTCAAACAAAGGCCTTTAGATTTCAAGATTAGAGAAGATCAACAATGGATGTCAAAAAAATGTTTTTCAGTAAAGCTGTCTTCAATTTAGCCCCAGCCAATCTATTAACCCTCCAAATAATCAATTTCCTCCGCCCTGGGATTGGTTGCATGATCACACTCCTACATGGCTCCAATAAGCCCACATCCTTAACTGATTTGGTAGGAAACAGCTAATGACTTTCCCTTTCTCCAGCCAGAGAATTGAGGACAACAGGGATATTTAACCCACCCCCTTGCGCACGCAAACACACACACAGACACACACACACACAGTTGTTCAATAATCTCATCACAATTCAACATTCAGAGAGAACATGAACTCCTGAGTCAGGCGGAGGAGGCCACACCTAGCCGTGTCATCTCACATGCTGGGCCACAGCAGCTGTGGTTCAGAGGTTCAGCCAGGGCCACTTTGGGTAACACAATACTACTCTTCTTAGAAGCATCAAAACACATAAAACAACACTTGAATTTCCTTAGGTCTCCGTTGACAGTAGCCTACACTTACGGTCTGGAAATTACACACCAACATAATACCAATCATATCCAGTTAGCAGTGCGGTATCTGTTGCACATGTACCACAATGACATTTACCAGAGATGTCTGACACCAATGAGTTGGAAACTTTTTGTCATAGTTAAAATTAACTCTCCTCGCTCTGCATGACTTAAGTCATCTCAAGTGTGCCTTCATAACACTGCCTCAAAGTCATGTCGTGTAACATGAAATGAGTCTTTAATGAACAACCCAAAACAATATTTATGCCCAACCGGTTCACTCTCTCGACACCACAAACAAACACGTCCAGGCGCTGGCACGGCACACAAACAAAGGATCCGTAGAGAACCCCATGACTGCCCAGTGCTTTCATTGTGACAACACTCTGGTGGGTGGGCCTGGTGTCTCTTCTCTCTCGCAGAATGGCCAGCATCCCACGTGTGTGTGTGTGTGTGTGTGTGTGTGTGTGTGTGTGTGTGTGTGTGTGTGTGTGTGTGTGTGTGTGTGTGTGTGTGTGTGTGAGAGAGTGTGCAATCATGACTAACTGAAAGGAAAACATCTTGTCTTCATCTATTCATTCCAAGTAACGTACACAATTAAAGGACAACCGCTGGACAGACACAGACAGTGGAAGGATGTTTCCACAGGGACGGATGATTCAGGCCAACTGATCCAGAACAAAGTCAGGGGCATCAAGTCACATAAATACCATCCTATATGTGTTTTCCTATCAGCTTATGCACTATCCAATAAGCTGTCTGCTTGCTGTTGATACAGTAAGCTGGCGTCCATGGCAGAGTAGAGGTATTATCACTCCATTGCCGGGTGTGCATCCTACACATTGGTTATTTGAATATTGTACGTGAAACCTCAAAAGAAATCATTGTACAAGATCAGTAAACAAAAGACAATCTGCATTCATATTAGGCCTGGGTCAATGATGTGAGCAAAATCGATCAACGGTGGCTTCCATTTAGTGGTGGCAAACGTCAATGACAAACTAATCTGTGTTACAACAACATGATAACTTTACAAGACAGTCCTTGGTAAATGGCCAACTAGATGACTTTCATGTCAAATGTGTATTCCATTCTGCATACAAAAAATGTGTGAAATTTGTGAGCGTAGGGTCACATTCACTTGAACTACCAAGATATTCACACCCTCCTCCTCAGGCCGGAGGTCGACTGGGTGAAATGGAGCCTCAACTTAACTACCGTCCACCGCTGCAATGAATCATCAGACTAGGATGCGGAAGAGCACAATGTGTTGACTGGAGAGGCACGTTGACCGGCAGGTGTGACCGCATTCCACCCTGAAGATAGTCTGGATATAGACCCCGTCTGGATAATAGGCAGCGTGTCTGAACAGAGTCTCAGAGGTATACTGCCTTATCCCACCAACCTGCATGCTGGTTGGCACTTTCAGTGTGACTGGGTGAAGGCTAGAAGCCTCAACAGCGGACCAGAACCTGAAGCTCGTTTACATTCTGGAGAGTATAAAGTACATACATGTGATTCAACTATAATTAATACAGAATGGGAGGGTTTCTATATTGATGTTTGGCATGATACAAGTAGGCCTGAGGCTCAGACAGCGGAGGCTGAACGTCCTATTAACTGTATATTTACACAAGTAATACTAGGAGCGTAACCAGCAATTTTCCCAACTTTTGCTTCAGTAGCACTAATAAAAACACAGGGTGGCATAAGATGGCGAGTCACGATAGGGGGGGGGGGGTATTACCAGAGGGCAACGGAGTGATGTGGAGTCAGCCCGGTTGTTATCCATTCATTATCCTATACATAGCTAGTGCGGTTTCATATCAATCAATGTAATTGATCGTCTATTGTTTTCCGTGAACATTCAGGCCTACATGCAATGTGCCCCTCCAGTCTGTGGCCTCGAGCACAACCAAGCTGTGATGGAAGGTTCAACACATTTAGCACGCCATCAGTTTACAAATGTTAAAGACCAGCGTTTAAGCCAAACTTAGGGGAGGGAAGTAATAGCGGTGTATAGATATGCATGCATGAGCATGCACACAGAATGCTAATAGTGTGGTTTTTTAAACAAAATGTACATGGACACTTTTTATTGCACCAATTAACCTGCACCCTTTCAGCACTACAAAATAACAGGCCCTGTCATGTGCAGGAGACACACGGGCATGCGGGGGGGCTGAAGTGGCTGACAGCTGAAGGGCCAGCCAAGATCTCTTACCTGTCACAAGCAGACACACCTACTTCTCTTTAAACCACTGCTGTCCTCACTCCCTGACACATGACAAGAGGGAGCTGTTCCTCGGCAGAGACGGGAGCCGGACTCAAATGAGGTCCACCTTCACGCGCACACCTCCGTGAGCGCAGAGAGGAGGTCTCTGTGCAGCGAGCCGGAGCAGAGGACCCCAGCATCAAGCACCACAAAGTTTGATGGGATTCCAGTGGGTCATTAAAAAGGTCTTTGGTAGGCATGGTGTGGGTGTCCCGCGCTCTCTGTCCGTATGTCTGAAGTGCCATGACGGTGCCCTTTACAGGTCCCTCGTAGCTACTCCATTGAGTTGTCCAAGAGTAGCCCACAGCAGCCCACCAGTTAGCCATGGCAGTCCAGCGCTGCAAAGCCTCAGTATTGTGACGTTTTGTCAGAGGTGCTTCAAATGCCCTCACAATCCACCAAAACGTTTGAAAGTGAAAAAAATGGATCCAGCCGGCATGTGAGGATTCAATGAGGGAGAGGAGAACATTCAGATAACGATGGCATTATGTGTGGAGCAGCATCGAGTCTTTGGTATTATGCCTTGAGCATCTTAGTATGTGCAACACAGCTCTCGATGCATCTCCATTTATTGTACCAAGTGTGGTACAATAAATGTTGAATCGAATCAGAATGCAGTCTTTCAAATGTTTACAGATATGTTTGAGTGACAGGTCAATGTGGAGGGAAAACACCAACTCTGTGATGGTATTGATGGGTTTTTTTCCCCAAATTGTTTCCTTATTAACCTCATCTCATAAACTGCTCTAATTGAGTTCAGAATAGGCACACTGTGGAGGCCAAAACACACCATAAAGACCCTCCCTCCTTTATCCATCCAGCAGAACTACAACCACAGCAGTGATCTGTGAGCAAAGAAAGGCGCTGAAGTGGAGAATTGTTCTCTTTTTAAAAATTCAAAAAATGGTAATTGTGGTACTGGAGCATGTTGTGTGTGAGCCCCCCCCCCCCACACACACACACACACACATTCCCACACACACTCATTGAACCCCTGTCATCCAGCGAATGACATGAAGAGTAACAGATGTTCAGAGTGGTTCTGGCACAGAAGAGCATCCAGGGAGCACTGATGCAGACGGCACCGCCTCACCGATCAGGGAGAGAGAGAGAGAGAGAGAGAGAGAGAGAGAGAGAGAGAGAGAGAGAGAGAGAGAGAGAGAGAGAGAGAGAGAGAGAGAGAGAGAGAGAGAGAGAGAGAGAGAGAGAGAGAGAGAGAGAGAGAGAGAGAGAGAGAGAGAGAGAGAGAGAGAGAGAGAGAGAGAAAGGAAACTAGAGATTCAGAAATAGGACCTGGGGAATTGCGTGAGACCCATCTGACGGTGGACAGCGGAACACGGACGGCGCTGCAGAACACGACACCCCGGGGCCCCCTGGCGCTGCCTGCAGGACCCCCAGTGCATGGAGGAGCTGGAAGCCCCCCCCCGCCGCCCCGCCTCGGCTACGCCGATCGCTGATGACAAGCGGAGGCAGAAGCTGTAGAGTGCAATAACAACCTGTCTGGCAGATGAGCACCAGGACAGCGCAGTGAGGAGCAGCAGTCACGGTGTGGGCGCGTGGGACCGGGGGCATTAAGTGGACGGGTCAGCGCAGCACAGGGCGGCGTGATTACTACTTGCAAAACCAAATTGGAAAATTAGAACTGAGAATTAATAACGGTCCCACACATCTTCCCCGGTACAGCAACCGCATGACGCCAGCCGCTGGAGAGGACGGCGGCGTCTGTCCGGTGATGAGAGACCCGTTTGGAAAGTGCCGGGGATATGGAGATGAGCAGGGAGGCGTGTTAACCATTGACTGTATATATATATGGACAAACCCTCCGTGACGTCACCCATAGACTTCTTAACAGCAGAGATGAAGCCTAAAATTGAGCTTCTGGGCGCCGCCATCTTGGACATTTCAGTCTGTGTTCTATACCCGCCTACCTCCGGCCAGACCAATCAAAGCCTCGAATCCGTGAAGGTCATGCCGTGATGACAGATGATAGCTGCCAATCAAGTTGACCACGCCCTTAATTATTCATAAAATAAATCCTTCTCTGTGCATTAAAATAATGGATTCTAAAAAAATTCACCCCCCTCACAGTTGTGAGGGGGGTGAATGGACTCGAACACTACTGAAAGACACCAAAACAGTTTTTTGAACCAGGCTGTAAACATGTTTATTTTGGCTGTAAAGTTGGACATTTTAACATGGGTGTCTATGGGAGTTGACTCCCTTCTGCAGCCAGCCTCAAGCGGCCAGTCGAGGAACTGCAAGTTTTTGCACTTCCGCATGGGCTTCATTTTTCAGCATGGAATGTTGCCGCTTGGTGTTAACCTTGTGGGCTGCTAACCGCAGTGAAGACCACTTAGCATCAATACGTTGTATCAATAGTGGTGAACACTGGCACAAACCCTGACATGCACCCGCGTTCCTTGTAAAAACCAATGCTTGTTTTTGTTGTTATTACAAACATGTCTATTTAGGCCTTGCCCCCTGGAGAGGAAAGCAGGCTTATGTAAGCCATGGAAAGTCCTCTGGGTCAAACGGGACATCAAATACAGTGCATCCATGTAGACCGGGGTGAACTTTAGGGCAGAGATCATAAACCTAGAGCCACACATTTGGTTTATACCAGTGAAGATTGTAAAACAAACCGTCCCCAGCAGTTGACCGTGAAACTAAAAGTCGTGGCAAAACGTCCTAATCTTCATCTTCATCTCAAACAGAGGAGATAACACTATCAAGAGAAGACCAACAGTCTTTACACACCTTTCGATAAAATGGTGCTTCTTTGTCACAATGCAGAGAGGAGTGGTTGAGATCAGTTCAGATGTTCTACTGATTGCAGTTTTGCTGTCCAGTAGGAGTCAGATGGTCGGCCAATAAAGGAGTATTTGTGTGGGTTTCTTAACTCAAAACTTTGTGGGGTTTTTTTAAACAGGGGGGCAACAAAGTTGTTTAAATACCAATTTTAACATAACTTGGCCGTTCTCATGTTAAAAAGGGCCGTGAACATAAAGTGTTAATCAATCACCTGTAATAAAAAAGAAGAATGACAAATCTAATTAAAATCAAATCTTATCAAAACCAATGTGTGTTGCTTTGCGTCATTGGCCCGCTAATCCTTTGTATGAGGCCTTATGGCACACGGTGGTCTACAGAGCTTGTAGATTCACATCCTCTGTGCACGAGGCAGACGGAGACGGAGATTCAGAGAGGACCACAAGGGACCACAGCAACACTACCAGCATCTCACACCTGGTTCACTCACACGCTGTATCCGTTTCCATGGCAACCCTTCCAGCCTGTCTCAAATTAGCGAATTAAATCTGCCTCTGCCAAGCCCCGCTGGCAAAACACACACATACACACATGCACGCACACACACACATCAATATATTGTTATTTTCCGACACACAAAGACAGAGCAAACGGCAGCCAACGTTTTCACACTCAAGGAAACCATGGCGGTTGTTTCATCTAGAGATATAGAATAAATACAAGCCCAAATGTACACATGTACATTCATGTAAAACCCACCAGAAGCCATTTATGAAAGCAATCCTTCCTTATGCTCAGCATCTAGATGCTGCATTCGGTTGACAGGCATAAATGCAGAATTTCATATTCAACCCTAACCCATACACTTATAAAATAAGGGATTCTGCATCTTATAGCCCAAAAATGATTATCTGCTGGGACACAAATGACATCTGAGTGCAGGTATTACAATTAAAAGGTGCAATGAAGAAGATGGTTACCATTTAATTACCAGTGTTAGTTAGATTGTCATACATTGATACAACCAGCTGAAGCAATTCTTCTGGCAATAAGAATCTGGCAAATTGAAATATGATGATCGAAAAGCTTTTCCACAGGTGAATTTTGTTCTAAATTTGAAAGACAAATTCATATTATTGAAAGAGAAATTCCATCACTGTGGAACAACTATCTTTTTAGAAAACACACTTTAATGCTAATGACATTCCTACTGCAACCAATGTCATTCTACTCTGACAACAACTTTGAGATATTGCTAAAATTAAAAGGTTCAACAATTTTTGGAGGCCCACCATTAAGGCACTGACAATTCATTACCAGCCTTAGAAACAATCTCCTTTGTCGTTTCGTGGCCTTCAGGTGAGTTGACCTGTCGAGCAGCATTTCAACCAGTTGACCGAGCCAATCAGTGCAACACGACGGCTAGCCAGCGGGGAAGCCATGGGTTAGTGGGAAGGGCTTATGCCCACAGAATTGCACTGCTTTTCATTCCTGCAGATCAATGAAAGGGATGATTAGAAGCGTAATCACAATTCCACTCCTTCCTACAGACTTGCTTGCCGTCCTTTGCAGTGAGAACAGAGTGTGGCCGACCAGCTGTCTGGGATTAAAAATGAGCACTGGGTGATAATTCAACAATGTTGATTACTTTCATTAGAATTGTAATCGAAAACAAAATTAATGAGCCTATAGGATAATTTATTAGGCTAACCTGAAGTGTAGCTTAGTTGAAAAGGAATAATACATTCATTCAGTAACCTAGTTTGTTGAATGTGCCAATGCCATTACTTTTAATAAATGGTTGAGATGCTTTAGTATTAACTTAAAAACATTATATACATTATAATAGCAATACAATATAATATGAAACCTTACTTTCAGCGCAAAAAAAAGCGGATGACTTTGCAGAGTGGCCAACCTACTAGGCCAACTATCAAGACCGAAACTGGGCCAGCATCGCAAGTGTTTCTGCAGGGTTCTGCCCGCTTATCCACAGAGGAGGTTTTATGAGTCCCTGCGAGTCGCAGCAAGAAGCTTGAGTGTATTAACAGCAGGCGTGCCAGCGTGGAGGTAAGACCATCTACCCTCTGCGTCTAGGAAATGAAGGGCCAGGAACAGAGGGAGAAGGGGAGGTAGGAAGTAAAGGGGGGCGAGCGAATACCAGGAGCACTTCATACCGGCGGGAAAACAGCCAATAAGGTAGCTGTGTATCAGCTGGTGGTGCTGTTCATGCTGGGAAGTGCTGCGTGCCTTAATGCAATCTGCAGGGGGGGGGGGTTAACATTTTGAAGCTATATAAACGAGCCAGCACTACTGAGAATGCTCTCGCAAATGAGCAGCGACAAAGAAATGTAGCCGTTAATCGCATTCCAGAACTAATGCTCCTGTTCTACTTTCCTCAAGGTAAACAAGCTCCGTGACAAAAACAAACAAACAAAAAAAGGCCATCACGCATGGTATTCCCTTCTGCATGTCACGTTTCTCGGGTACAGTTTCAAAGTCCTCCAGTGGATGTCAATGACAATACACATCAGTCAGCGTGTCATTCAATCACACTGAGAGGAACGGGATGAGGTGCAAAAACAATTCTGTTCAGATCAAGTAATAATGGCTGGCTGGAAGGGCCAAGGAGGCCAAGAAAAGTAGCTACAGTTACTGTCCTCGCCACCAGCAGAGAGAAAGGCTCAGGTGAAGGACTTAGGAGTTGACAAATAGCAGTCAACCTGAGAGGCTTGTGCCAGAGAGTGGCGATTTCATTATAGGGGGATGATGGATTCAGTGTTGTCCCCCTGATTTGCATTGCTTCTCAAATAACGAGAGCTAACACATACAGAATTTACCACTGCCTATCCATCCTCAAACGTGTGGACATTAGCATTGATATTGATAATGTTATACCTGTGTGTAAATGATCGCCAAAGACTAGGGTGACTATGGAACACCGGCATTGTGCGGTCTGTCTTACAGCCTCAACCTAGCCTCAGACATACAAGACAAAACATTTTAAGTGCATCGAATTGGGCTGACATGGTTAGTACAATATGCCTTTGTTCGGTTTCATCGCACTGCCCTTTCTGATCCATGTCCTTGAGTGTGAAATAAAAAACAACACTGAAATATAGCTGCCACCTGTTACAAAATGAGGCTGGCCATATAAAACCATGACTCTGGGTTCATGGGAATGTCAAGGGCAATCAAGTGAGAAACTGAAACAAATTACAATATTCAGATGTCCTCCCAACCATTGTCTCAAATAAGTGAAATGCATCAGCTTCTTTGCCACATATGAAAGTGGCCCAAATTTGATCTGTGGAAGAAAATCTGATTTGGGTTCAACTCTTAATAACTATTCCCACACACCAGTTCAGTGTACTAGATTTGGTTAAATATAAATGTTTGCCTAAAAAAACAAACATGGTATGTAGGTAGACAAGCAAGTCTTTGGATTTCTTAACGTGAACCAGGTAACAAGGTATGAGGCTTTGAGAACCCGGGCTCAGAGGAACCCATCACTGGTTGGGTCCACCATCATGCAGCATCCCCCTGTGCCAATTGCATCTTTTTTTATCAGCGCAGCACATAGAAGAAACCAGAACAGACACGCTGCGGCACACATTAGTGAACATGGACGGAGGGGTGGCGCGGGATGAGAAACATTCCAGTCATTTCACACGTTGCTCTGTGGGGCTCTCCCTTTGAACACTTGAGAGCACTCTGATTAAAAGCAGTGTTAAATGAAAAAATGTTCAGTTCCAAGGTCACACAAAGACATCCCATCTGAAAGGGTCATATGGTCCAACCCAAGCATCCCATTTTTTACATTTCACTGCAATGCTAACTCCATCCACTTAAGTCAAAGAGGCAAGCAAGCTGCAACTAATGACACAAAATACAATGACTGACATTTTTAATGAATGCGCTAAAGCACATTGGGTATTTTATTTCTAAACATAATGCAAATATCAACAGCGCAAAAAACGTCTAGGTTATGTTTTTAAGCTTTACTTTTTGTGCCTGAAACCTTCAGACCACCATTGGATATATTAATTGCTTCAAGTGTCGACTGCACAGGAGCCCACTGGGAGTGGACATGAAGCCAAATTGTTGTTGACCCTAGCCTTAATGCAGTGTCATCAAACCCTTAAGGTTATCTCTGAGGTTAAGTGGTGGTTTTGCCTGGTTTCTACTTGGCCGGTGCCACTGGCAAACCTGTCCAAGCAGCATTTCCAGCCAGCAGTTTGTTTGGTCAGTCAGAATATGTCTGCCAGGTTCCAGATTCACACCATGTCCTAATGGGCTTTTTGACACCTCCAAATGACTGAAAATGCCATGTCAATCTGTGGACTATGTGCCTAAGTGCATGAGTGAGTAATCCGTTGTCATTAAGGAACCTGTCAAGCAAAGGGAAAATGTTGAACAATAAATGCAGCCACTGTAGGGTTTGCATGAATGTACAGCACTCGCAAGGCCTGGCGTTAATTAAAAAAAAAAAAAAAAAACTACCCATTTTGTTTTGTGCTGTCAAAATCCACCCACAACACAAAGCCAGGTTTCTTTTTTGCATCACCATAATCATTAGCGTGGGAGAAACAACTATGAATTTTGCATCAGCTAGTCTTCCAATTACTAGGACATGTCTTAAAGCACCACAGGTCACCAAATATACCCACATTACTGTCAGCTGCCTCAAACAACAAGCCTCACATCAAAGTACGGACATCATCTCAATGGGAACCTCGTATTTCTCTGCATAGAAATATCGGACAAATAGTCAATTGCTATTCTATTTAGTACATGTAGCGACAGAGCGACACTGGGTTTCACTGTGGTCTGGCTATACCAGTTACATTCCACTGATGTCATAAATTCAGTTTCAGGTCTCGTACTCAACTGTGTATGACAAACAATAAATGCACGCACCACCAAACAATTCCCCTGCAGCCTTAATGTTTTATGTTGAACATTTAATTCATTATGATAATACCACCTGACAAAACAATATAGGGTATGCATTTGTAGCCCACAACAGCTAGATATGACCCATGAGTGAAAAGTTGCATTCATTTCGCCTCCCGAGTTTCGTCAACCAATCGCACCAGTCTAGTCTGTTGCACTGAGTGACCGTGATAGCCAACACATTGGACATACACATGCATCAGAAGTCATCAAGAGTCTACCTTCATCTGGCTTAGGACTCCCCGGTAAATGCATTCCAACATCACTAGGAGTAAGAAAACGTCCCCCATAGCAGAATGTCAAGTACAACACCAACACAGGCATCAAAAGGCAAATCCAGCTTATTCATTTAATATTGATGAATGACGGGTATGAACTTTATGCAGTTACTGATAAAGATTGAACGAAAATACAAGGGTTTGATGTGTTACTGGCTGTGTGCCTGTGCTGGGAAGCACATTGATGTGTTGAAATCAAAGCCAGTCAGGTTGTGTCAACATGTGACTGTGTAAATCGCTGCTGCCTGCCTCAGTGCCTCCCTCTCATCCTCTTCTTGGCCATTCCAAACAGTGGGATGGATTAGCAGTAACTAGGGCTGCAATTAAGGACCCCTCTGCTTGCTCGCTGGAGACCTGGTCCAAACTCACAGACGTCCAAGCGAAACACCTCTGCAGCTGTATAGCACAACAACAAAAGGCTAAGGGGGGAACAAGCCCTCACCCAGCTGAAAAGTAGCCATCAAAAGCAAAATAACACATTATTATGACTCAAGTGTTACCTAGAAGCGGAGTGGTACCTGGAGAGCAATGCTTTCCAAGGGCTAAAAAACACTGGTCAACACAAACGTAGACAGGCCTACTTACTGCATATGCTACATTGACCATTGATTGACCAACACATGTATAGAGTGTTGTAGCGCATGCAAGCTCATCAAACCAAAAGTGTCCAACTGGTCAAACAACTTTGAATACAATGTATACTGGATGGTTATCAGTATCTAATGAGTACATTCAGCAGATTCACCTGGTGTTTACAATACACATAATTGGCACTAGGAAGAATGTGAAGGCTGAATGTGTGCAAAGGGCCGCTTAAGGAATTTAACTTTTTGACGCAAATCACAAATGGAAGACTGAGGAAGGATTTGCAGTCATTTTCGAAACACCCCAGTGACGATACGACGAGGAACGGCCGGAGTAAGGCACGTATCTGTGATGATGAAGATGCTCATCGGTTGGTCTGCTACCTACAGGCTATGTAGGTTAAAGACTAGCACACACCAATCCACAATAAACCTGCGTAAATGCTACTGGATGCCAAACATTTCCCTAAGGGGATTAATAAAGTGTCTATCTATCTATCTATCTATCTATCTATCTATCTATCTATCTAAACAGCACATTACTTTCCTATAACTAAAGAAACGTGTGATTTTTTTCTTTTTTTTAGCTTATCATTCATTGTTAAACAACAACAATTGGGTTCTTTCAGAATCTGTAATGGTATAATCAGCATTATTCTGTCATAAAACAGATTACATAGCATCTCATTTTAGCTATACCACCGTAGACTGGACTTCAGGCCCAAAGTGCCCTTCTGAGGTTCCAATAATAAATAAGTGTTGCTCTCTGAGTGAGCTCCCAGAGTGAGCAAGAAAGTAAGCACCGTTACTTCATTGCCCTCATCACACCCTTGAAGAGGACCTACCGTGCCTGAAATAGGGGAAGCATAAATAATCACAACCGGCGATGAAAAAAAGCACTTAACACACAAACAAGCACAGGACAAGCAGGGACCACTTGACTGACAATTCACTTTTACAAGGCATACATTTTAATTTGATCGGACCCAAACCATCTGCCCATGGAACTGGATCAGAAAACGGCATGTGATCATTTGGTGGGGAGACAGGCAATCTGTCTGCTCCATGTCAGCCCTCAGTGAAAATCAATGAGACAGTTAATTTAGCGCAATGGAACACCCATGGACACAGACACTACTGGAGCTGACCTTGTTTCACATGGCCACTGACAGCCCACTCGACGTTACCAACGCAAAGCAAAGGGTCATGCTGGTCACTCATACATACTCAGAGAAAGCCCAATTCTGACAACTTTGATTGCTTTCAATTCAAACATTTGCCTTATTGTTTCACTATTCTTTAATGAGTTGTATCAGAGAAAAGGAGCATCGCCCTGATGTGTTCAACCTCAAGGTTTCCTTCACTCAGTGAGTTTTGTGTGTAAATGGTCAATGTGGGTCAGTGACGTTTTGAGACTCTAATTGCAATAAAAGGGCTTAACAAATATATTTGCCTCAAATCGAATTTGCTTACTCCCCAATACAGGTATGCCCAGCACACAAGCAATCAGTGCACAGGCAAGGTGTCAATATGACGGTTGCCACCATGAATAGTGAGGGGTCAGTGAGATAACAAATGACACAGGACCTACATCGGGTTTGGTAATAATTAGACATGAAATACCATGACCATCATCATTATCCCAGTGTGCAGGATGTGGGAGGGAGAGGCTGTACCGAGGTGGATTCTAGAATCTAGATAAATGCCAGCAGCAACAAGCACGCCACATCCAGCTCAATAAATGGAGGATGAGTCATAACAACTGCCTCGGCTGGCTCAAAGTGCCACACCACAGTCCCATGGCAGACATTGAAATACCGGAATGCGGCACTAATTGACCATTTGTTTTGTTTCGCATGCTGTTTCAAAATGGTTTAAAATTTGTCATTTACTCACAACCACTGAGCATTCACACTTTCTGTTTGAGCTTACCAACTGCTGGAGCGTCGTACTCGTCCCCTAGTAATATTTCAGGAGCAGAATAAGCCAGCGATCCACAGCTTGTCGTCAGCTTTTTCCCTGGTTGAAACTTGTTGCTGAAGCCAAAGTCTGTGAGCTTGACCAGTCCCTGCTTTTCAAAAAAGACCACATTCTCAGGCTTCAGGTCCCTGTGCACCACATGAAGGCGATGGCAATAAGAGATGGCGTGGACAATCTGGGCAAAATACTTTTTTGCCAGTTCTTCGTTCAGCCCTTCCTCGTGTTTCATGATGTAGTCAAACATGTCTCCTCCGTCACCGAGCTCCAGGATGAGGTAAAGTTTGGTCTGAGTGTCTATCACTTCGTAGAGCCGAACAATGTTAGGGTGCTGGACCAGTTTCATGCAGCGCACCTCCTGGAACAGGTGACCCGTGGCAACTGTGTCTAACTTGGTCTTATCGATCACCTTAACGGCAACTTTCTCACCAGTAAAAACGTGTCGTGCCAGCTTGACCACTGCAAAGTGACCCCGGCCCAGTGTCTTATCCAGGTCATACAGGCCAGCAATTTTGCCATCGTAGCCCCGTTTGAAACCTGCCATGGCCGGAGAAGGGGAAGGGGAGAGGGGAACCCCGGCTGGAGGGGGGCGCAGCTTAGCGGAGTTATGCGGGTCCAGCTTACTTCCGTTCACCTCAGGCTGTTGGCGAAACCCATGGCCCCAGCTTCCTACAGGACAAACAAATACAGACATTTAATACGTTTGCTCCCATATCGTTGATTGAGCTAAAATACATTGAACATAGAAGAGTCAATGCAGAACATAGGCTAAAGGTTTAAGTTGCAATTAACTCATTACAAACAAAGTGTATGAACATTTGCTGCGACAATAGTCCACTAGTATCTACCACAACATAGTAAAGAATCGGACTTCATTTAAAAATCATTACAAAAATATACGTTTGCAAACACAATTTCATATTGGCAGTTCAGCGGTATGCCTGTCAGACCTGCATGACTATGGGACCTTCCTCAATTCATAACATCTGGCTGAACTACGAGCATCTTGCAGCGGCCAGAACATGGAAGACACGCGTTGGTTGTTTTGACAGCGGCAGCATCGAGTCTCAAACATTAGCCACCATGTCGGGCTGCTTCGTAGTACTACATAAACATGTTCAGTTTAAAATGGTCAAATTAATTCCCAATTATGCAAGGTTAATTCCACGCACAATGGAGTGATACTTTTTCCCTACGGTACACTTTAGCAGCTTCGTTCATACAAGTCAGCCGCATAAAGGCCCAGCGGCAGCACTGAGCGCGGCTAGCTTTCGTTATTCATTGATTGGCGTTAGCTAGATGTTCGTACCTGAGTTGAGTACGAACTGGCTGCCCTGGTAAGTATCCCATCAGGCGTTTATCATGGCTATCGACTAATAACCTCAACCCGACGCGGAGATGCTGTGTGAAGGAGATTGTTGTTACACAGACACAGGTGCTGCCGTAACTAGCACCCGGCTAACAGGATTTAGCCCGTAGCGCGTTAGCAAGCTAAGGTTACTAAGGCTCGTTTGACTCACCACCATCTCTGGCCAGTAATCATCAAGCCCGAGGTCCAGTCTTCAGTGCCTTGTAAAGGGTCCGACTTATTGGTCTCAAGTTAATTTTCGAAACTATCACGGACTAGACGAAGAATACCCCCCGGTCGTAATGACCACGGAACTCATGAGACGGCTGTGCTTCGAGTTGAGCCGTGGAGCAAGGCATTGCATCGTTTGGTAGTAGCAGCCCTCATCGGAATGGTTGTATCCTCCCAGCCAGATCTGTTGGGCTGCGAGAGCATCATCAACCGCAGTCAGGTCTGACGTCAAGCACACGTCTGTGATCTTTAGACGTGGGAATCTTAGTGTTGAACACCGCGATCAATATACAACACAGCTTAATAATGGACAGACACTGTAAAACCGATGTCTGTGTTGAGGAACAGATTGCGCTTTTGTGTAGTTTGGGGATGTGCACTGTGTTGAAACACATGTCATGTGTCTGACGCAGTGAAGAACATGTCCCGAAGATGACGTTCAAGAGTTTCTTTGTGTAGTATATATTGGCAGTTTGAAACACTAAACGAATATACGGCAATTTGAGGTTTTCACTAAAATGACATTGTTGACGTTGGTTGCACGTTCCTCCGCCAAACTGAAGATGGTACTGTTGCACTGAATTTGGTTTTCATCGCGTCAGGGTCCCCCCCCCCCCCCCCCCCCAGTTTTAAGGCATATTTAGCTTTAAAAAATACTGACGGCAACTATATAGTTAATTTGGATGTATGGTTGACATGAGACATGAGTTTCATATTATCAATCATTCTGATACAAAATATTTCTTTAGAGCTAGTCATGGTCACCAAATAAGGATATTGACCATTTTGATAAATCAATTTGAGATGAGGGCTTGATATAAGCGCCAGGCTAAAATAGATTAATAACCTGCTTGGTTTCAAAGATTAGTTTAGTCCATGAAGGTGTTCTCTAAATGGAAAAGTCTGTACCACCGTTGCTAAATTGTGAAAGTACAATTACAATTTGTGACCTTCTAGTTGGACTTGCCCTGCCCTCGCGAGACTTGCGATACGCTACTTAAAACATTGGAGGTGGAGACTAAAACGAGCACGAGTGGAGTCGGCTATCAGGCTGCAGCTCTTTATCGGTCCTTTGACAGCTAGGCTAGCTTGTAAACAAAACCCAATGGAAGCCGGCATACAACCAGCAATGTAATGAATCAATGTTGTGTTCCCTTAAACAATACTACCTATATACGTGGGTGTTGGCATCAGACGACAAGCCCTATTCTGTCGCTTCTCGTTGTGCAGGGTGCTGGGTCCTCTCTGCAACATCTTGAGGAACCGATGCTGCTGAGCTGAGCTAACCATTGTATTGCTTTAAAGAAAGGGGAACAACAATTTGACTGGAACGCCTGGTAAGAATTGCGTATATCTTATTTTGGTACTTTTTCTTTCTGCGTATCATCATACGCTTGTATGACTACATAAGTTTATCTATACCGCTTTTTCATACATGTGACCTAACTGGGATATAAAATATGCTACCCGGCTTCATAACGTCATTTCATTGCTCTCTCTTGGAATAGGGTTCACCTAAAAAAAAGTATAATAACTACGTGTAATAACTGTATCATCAATTACGATTAAGTGCTTGAGAAATCATTTTCTGCGGTTGACTAGGCAATCGGAGATTTATCTTTATAGGGTGGTTACTATATTAGTGGTTATAAAACAATCAGTTGGCTAACTGCGGTATTGTCCCTCAGTTGAATGCTGGCGTTGGAGTAGTCTACTAGAGGGGGACATCAAACATGCCTACAAATATTATGAGAGGCATGGTCGAAGCAAACGGTAGAAAACTGATAAGTCAGTATTTTCGTTCTGCAATCTCCCTCGTGCATATAAAAGTATTACAATAATTCCAATCACACAATTACATAA
>JAXIVH010000688.1:0-40000 GCA_036785325.1 Urophycis tenuis
GAGTACAGTGATGGATGTGTTGACAGGAAGTTGCCTCAGGGTGGCAAGGCTGAGATTTAAAAAAAACAAAGCCTGCAGACACTCATCTATATATACACACACGCACACACACACACACACACACACACACATGAATGCACACAGACACGCATACATACACACACACACAGACCTACACACACACACACCTGTATAAATCTCTCCGCCGTATGTGGTAGTGTCGGGTTGTCAGGCAGGGCAACAAGCACCCGCCAGGGCAACCGTTCTGGAAATGACTCAAAGGCCGTCTCCGTTTCTCCCCCCCAACCTCCCCCACCACAACCCCCACCCAAACCCCCCCCCCCATCCCCACTTCGACCCTCCCCCGCTCTCCAACCCCGCCGCCACCTCACTGTTTAAATAAAGCATGGTGCTGGTGACTAACCAGGCTTTAAAAAGATTGACGGGCACCCCTTACAGCGCCTCACACACAGCCCCTGCTCTCCATTTTAAGCAGGAGACCCCGTCCAGTCTAGCTGGCTGGCACGCCGCGGAACGTGTGTCCCAGTGCGTTACTGTTGTCACAGTGGAGCTCGACTGATATGATCTGGGACATTCTGGGGGTCCAGAGACGAAATACCGCCATAAGAGTTTAAAAAAAAGTAATAATAGAAATAAGTTATAGTAGAAATAACATGTACCTACAATTCTAAGTCTTATATACAGTACTAGGGATGCACCAATCAGTCTTATTAGGCTGATACCAATCATCAATACCAATACCAATCCTAAATTTATTTATGCGTGATCAGCCAATCCTATATATTATTATTATTATTATTATAAATATGTTGAATGTTTTTCACAAATTCCATTAAAACCATGGCAGCCTGTTTATAAACCCAGTACTGTTGCACAGATCATTTTATAATAATACAATACATTATACAAAATTATCTTTTAGCCTATAGGCCAAATCATTTTAATTTGCATTCTGGGAACAAAACACAACATAAATAGAACTGCAACACAACATAAGTAAATAACTGTAAGAGAGGGTTGCGTTATGATTTTAAGTAGTCAATCAAGTTGGAATATAAATGATGATTAGAAAGATGCCAAAAGGGCGCGGTAAGGGCTACTGTGAGAGAAGACAGACTTCTCTCTTTAATCACATGCTTATTTTATACTTTCATAAAAGCACACAAATGTAATTCCGTTTTTTCAACTCCAGCCCACGGAGCTGTTGATTTACAGTAGCATATACTCTTCAGTCACTATTGATTGGGGATTATTGAAGGAGTTTTGCAGACATGGAAGCCTTGATGGCTGCATCATTAATTGAGGCATAATGACCACTAAGAAAACAAACAACATAACCTACCAGTATGCAAAGGAAGCCTTTACAGTGTCACAGTGATTAAAGGTGCATTGGGTGTAGTTTAGTGACATCTAGCAGGATGGACTTCGCAGTAATACCAGACAATATGGGTATAGCGTAGGTTTTAATGAATACCCCATGAGAAAAAGGATTGTTGTGTGTTAGTGACCTTGGAAGGAGCACTTTATATCTATGTTGCACTGGCGTGTTTCTACAGTAGCCCAGAAAGGACAAATTGCTCTATAGAGGCTGTGTTTAATCGTAATCACTATGTTACTTGTAAGCTATGATTTACACTGGTCGCTCTCGCTCATCCTCCTTTCAAGCGGCAGAGTGGCAAGTCAGTTTCACATAAAGCAGAAGGAATTAACAGGGACCTGCATTGTCCTTTGAGGTCATAAATACTCTTATATAACCACCATGGGGAAGGGTGAATAATGACAAGGGTAGTGCTCCTCTCTATTACCAAAAAAAAAAAAAAAAAAAAAAAAACGCCAACCAGGAGACCAAAGTCTGCCTCCTCAAAGAAGAACAAAAAACATGGAAGAATCTCTCGTGATTGACGCCTGAGCGGGAGCTCCAGAAACGGAGGGTTTTCAGGCACCTCGGTCACCCGGCTGCAAGCCCAGAACGGACACCCAAACCCGGGTAGAGGAAGGGGAAGACGGGGGGACAGTCTCACAGGCTTTCCAATGACAGCAGATGCAGATTTGGTTATTGCATCCTATAACTGAAATCTATGAAGCGGGGCTGTATGTCTATTTGTCTATAATTGACAGTCAGAGAGGTGTAATGAAGAATGATGTTAAATGGAGACAGCATTAATTGTCTCAGTGACTGAAAGGACAGCACATCTTGTCCACAATTCACCTATATATATATATATATATATATACAATTATTTGAGAGCCTTCATCTATTTTCCTCTTAATGTCTTCATGTACATATATATATATTATTCTTATTTTCTTTTTTGTTTCCTTTTTTTGTTTTTGTTTTGTGTTTTTGTAAAGCGTCTTTAGGTATCTAGAAAAGCGCTATATAAAACCTATGTATTATTATTATTATTACATATACATGTATTTATGTATACAATGTTGTCGATATATTCATCACAAATGCACTGTGCCTCCAATTCAGTTGGAGACATTAAATAACTACCTCTTATTACATCTGTGAATCCTGATGTAATAAGATAAGATGTAATAATTTGTTCATCCCCTGATGAGGGGATGAACAAATAACTGTTTCTGTCACGGCTGTAGTCGGTACGGAGGCAAAAGCTATTAGACGCAGATCGGAAATCAAGGCAGGCTCGATCGCATCGGCATGTATCGAGAGGGACATTGAATAAGGTCCGTGTTCTCTTCAGGCCTAAATACAATTGACGATTTCCTAAATAAACGACTTGTAAAATGGCAGTGTGCTTGGCCTGCTCCTTTTGTTTCATTTCACACTTTCAGTTTACTTCCCCGCCGCTACAAAAGAAAGTTTTTCCCCGCAGCATGAAAATAACTATTTGTCTTTTCCTCCAGTTTGATATTGTAAGTCCAATGGCGGCAGAGGCATTTATATTGTAGTGCCAGGGCTTTCTCTCGCTTCTTATCTGACGGTGAAATCTGGAGATGAATTACATCCACACACCGCAGTCCTTTAATTTCCTGAACCGTTATTTCTGGTTCAACCTCTCTATTCCGTTCCGGAATGTTCTCCAGTCCACTGCCCGCCCACCTCCACCCGCCCACCTCCACCCGCCCACCTCCACCCATCCCCTCTAGTCCCTTGCCTCGTCGTTGTGTATTCCGCCACGGATGCCGTGGCTTTGGCTCCTCGCATGCCGAACAGGAAATCCATGTGCAATTCCGACAGGATTATCAGGCGCGGTGCAGCTTCTTCCCCGGGTCTGATAAAAAAACCCCAGGCCCTTCCACCCGAGCCCCACGCGACCGCCAACACCCCCGGACCGAGGAACAACCCGGGAGGCCACATAACTCAACGCTGTGCGGTGCGGTGCTGGCGGTGGGGTCAGATTAAAGCCATCCAAAACAAATCGTTTCAGAAGAAGTGGACCGACAGGAGTGAAGTATACAGCAGCATGGGGATTATTTGGAGGGTATGGATCGTGTAGTGGCTAAGGTGTTGAGTAGTAGTTGAAAGGGTTCTGGGTTCGAACCCCAAATATCAAAATATCTACGGTCTAACTTGCAGGCGTTCTTCATCAAGTCATCTTCCTCTAGCTTCTTCTGAAATAACATCCACGAAAAAGAGAGCACTGTTGCCTAGCTATGTGTCTGAGCTGAACGACAATATTATTATTATGAACTATCGATGTCAACTCAACCACAAGCCTCATGAATTATAGTCACCCGTTTAACAACCCCCCCCCCACACACACATTGTTTATTCATTTTCTACTTATTTCTCGTAGACACTCATAACTTCCTGTCAAGCACACAAAACTATTTTGGCTTGTTTGTTGCCGTGTGTCACCGGGTGATTGTGTACTGCGACGCAGGCGACACCATGGCGTCTATCTCCACATCCATCCATCCGCCCATCCGCGATCGTGTCCCGCTTCACGTGCACATTTGTCACATGACAGGCTGCACTCAGAACGCCATGGAGTGACACCACGTGCCACCCCCCTGACAGATGAGGAAAGGCGAAGCAAAGAGTGAATTCCGACAACGGCAACGGCAACAACAACAACAACAACAGCAGCAGCAACAGAGAACCAATCTGAGGCTCCTTTGGGAACGCATCCTTCTCGTTGGCTGGCTGGTGGCGTTGTGGGACCACCCACCCGTCCCCTTGACATACTGTTAGTCATATTGCAGGAGAGGCTGAAGGAAGCGATCCAGCGATGTGTGTTCTCCCTGGCAGAAATGGCAGCAGATGCTTCACTTCACACACACACACACGCACACACACACACACACGCACACGCACACACAAGCACACGCACACACACACACACACACACCACACACACATCGAGAGTGAGAGAGAGAGAAAGAAATTCAGTGGTTTTCGTCTCACTGTGGTGTTACCCTGGAATACATTAATATGTTTTAGACGTTCAGATGCCATGCCATGCCCTGGGTTCTCTCTCTTTTTTTAAGGGAGCGTTCGGGATTTTTCCAAAGGGAGAGAGACCTATGTTTGTTTCATTTCTCGAAATGAAATGTACATTTTATTTGATCTGGATGTATTATACATGCGCTATGTGTGCTTGCCCGAATGCAGTTCTACCCCGATCAAATATTGTTTCATGTATTCAACATACCAGACTTAAATCCTTCTTGTCGCATCCTTTATAAAGTAAAAATTTCTCAGTTGTAGTTTTCCAATCAGATGTTGTTACAAGTGTGTGATCTTATTAAAAACCATCACAGACAGGATTATCATCCAGACAGGATTAACTAACCTAACTAGCTTGGCTTTATGTAGCTCTTTCAGAAATCAGGTTTATGAGGACAAGGGAAAGTCCCCTCACTCCCCTAAGACTACTCCAGATAAGCCATGTTTTGGCCCTTTAAGCGTAAGCGAATCCACTGTTACAGCTCGGATTCAAATACCTTGAGATTTAAATAAATGCGTTTTGGGCTGAGACTTCTAGGATGGATGGGGGCCGTGCGACCCACACCAACTTTTTAATACTTTCCTAGTGCCGTTGTTGTGTATGGGAGTTATAATGAGCAGCGTGGCATGTGGGATGCTTCGCCACAGTGTTAAACTACAAGTGCTCCTGAGAAGCAGAAAAGTTATCTCGGACAGAAAAGAGACGCCCGGACCGAGCTCCGCACGTCGTCCACACACACCTCGCCACCGGTGTCCCATGGTTGTGACATCAGAGCGTACACCAACGGGCAGGAAAGAGCCGTTTACCTGTGGTCGGGGCAGAGTGGAACAGTCACAAACTCTTTGAAGGGGACTGGCAAAAACCAAGGATTCCACTCCTGTATTCTCTAAATCAATGTCTTAATGTAGTAACAGTGGCAAAACGGCATAGATTATTGTGTTGATGATCATATAAGACATTTTACCACGGTTAAAACATAACAAAGACTGTATCGGGTTCACTGGCTCTTAAAGGGGAACGCTCACACTCTGCTCTTTTGTAATATAAGAGAGTATTTCTTCATGTGCATGCTGTAAAGAAATCACTCATTGCAACATAATTTCCGTTTGCAAAAGAATTGCAGAGAAAATTGCAGCAATAAAAAAAAGGCCCTTTTTATTTTTTTCCTAATATCGGTACTCTGAGAAATATCTGTGATAAATTCCATGTTGCGTTTCCACTGAACCAGCCTTGACAGCTTTATATATTATTGCTATGTAGAAATCAAATGTAAGAGGCCCTCGATTTCATCTCAAAGCCTGGGTAAATACAAGAGTGGGTACTGTTAAATAGGCCACAGCGACATCACCCATCTAAAGTAAAGTAGCCTCAATCATTAAACACTATCCTCAATTATTTAACAACACGGCTGCAAATTAGCCACATGCGCTTCTGTGAAATGTGTTTGCCTAATGTGAACACGGCTTTCAGTGTTTCATCCAAACCCCCATATCCCATATAACAAACCAAACAAGTAGACCTTTTCCTGTCTGTACCATCCACACACAGACACACACACACACACACACACACACACACACACACACACACACACACACACACACACACACACACACACACAAACTCTCTCTCTCTCTCTCTCTCTCTCTCTCTCTCTCTCTCTCTCTCTCTCTCTCTCTCTCTCTCTCTTTCCCCTTCAGACACTCACCCACCACAAAATGGTGGAGGATCTTAGCGTAGCATGCAGGAAGTCATACAGAAGACAGAGCGACGCCATTAGCAGGCAAACCCGCCACCTCCACAGACCAAAGTAGCAGATCAGCATTCGCTTACAAATCCCTTTTGGTGTTGATCCCACGTTAAAAAAAAAAAAAAAAAAAACTTTTCGATTGAAAGTCTCACTTAAATTGGACACTTCAATTTTCGATCAATTCCCAGCCTGGCAGTTGGGAACGTCGTCGCCAGGGATGCGCGACCGGGTGACCGCAAACGCTAACAACGTGATAAACCCCTCCCAACGACTCCCCCTTGAAGTAATCGATGCGCCGCATGCATGAGGACAGGTCTATAACACCGGCATGACGGAAGGTTAAGGACATGTTGGGCGCCTCTTCTAAAAAAAGAGCTCAGCCCCCCCATCCTGTTAACCCCACTCACCCCCCACCACCACCCCCACCACCACCCAAATCCAGCTTGGGGACAGGGGAGGTGGTGGTCAGGGGGTGGGGGGGGGGGGGGGGGGGTCTAAAATAAAATCAGCTGTCATTGGATGCCGGGACCCCATTGAGTCGTGGTGCACATTGCTGGAGCTGGCCTCCACCACTCTACCCCTGTCTTCTCCTTCCTCTGCCCGGGTTTGGGTGTCCGTTCTGGGCTTGCTCCTGGTGACTGAGGTGCCTGAAAGCCTTCCGTTCCCGGAGCTCCCTTGGGATTCTATTATATATATTTTTTGTTATTTTTTTTAGATTTTTGGTTGAAGCGAAAAAGGGAAGCCACTTCAGTGCGGTGCAGTAAGGTGAGCGTCGAGAGCCAGCTGTTCTGTTCTTAGGAGTTTGACGCCATGATTAAGTGGCGTTCCATTGTTCTGGTCACATTGAGGGTGCTCACGATGACTGGCATGTAGTGCTTTTTGGGGTACTGGATTATGTGTGTCTGCTTTGGAAAATATCATCTATTTGGGGCACCATAGAGGAGAGAGTATAGTGGGAAGGGTAAAAGAAGGAGGCAGGATAGTGTCTATGTGTACCGCGTTCTGGTTCTTAGTTGATGGGTTCCGCGTTCGATGCCCTTGGTAGTCAATGTCCGCAGGCCAAGTCTAAGGAGGTCAACGCCGTACCGGCAACTTAATGGCCTGTTGCCATAGTCACTGCAATGCAGTCTTTCAGAATAAAAGTGTCTTCTAAAACGCTGGTGAAAACATCACACACATATGTATTAGGGAGGTCCACCGAACTCCGGGCAAAGCCCTTGGCTTGCGAATTCGGACAAAACGGCACGCAGTTTGTTCTCAGCGAGGTCCATTCCGTTCCGATTCTGGTCCACCACACGTGACCATGGGCTCTTTCTGTCTCCGGTCGAGCTCAGAGGACAGCGCGGGACATAATGGTGTAATGGCTGGGGGAAAATAAAGAAACGAGAAAGGAAGAGAAACATGGTGCCTCAAAGACAAAGTGCTTGGCTCCGGCGCTACGGAGAGGCGCTGCAGGCCGACTTGCGGCTTTGTATAAAGAAGTTCGTCTGATGGATTTGACAGCTCAATTATTGCGCGCCTGTTTTGCCTTAGTCGCTTAGGAACAAATTGCCCTTCACGGCTGACATATCAATTAGCATTTCTCTTTGCTTCGACTCACTTTGGTGCACCTTGCTCCCACCCAGGCTCTTTTTGCCATCGCCCGGGGGAGCAGCAAAGTTCACGGTCTGAAAGTCTTTGGTGTGCGAGGACCAACTTGTGGTTGTTTTGTTTTTCGCACTCTCTCTCTCTCTCTCTCTCTCTGTCTCGCTCTCCCTTTCCCTCGCACCCTTAAACCCCTTCCTGTCACTTCCACTTCCAAATATTTAATTAGCCTTCTCTCCCTCCTTGTCTCCATAGTCCCCCGTGCCCTACACCAGCCCCCCATCTCTGATCGTTTATGCACCACGTGTATAAGCCATTAGTGACAGCGAGGTCGTTGCCCCTCCCGGTTTTCTTGGCTCAATATAACCACCGAAAGAGTACCTCCATTGACTTTTCCTGGTACACCCAACCCCCTCCACCCTCTACCCTCCCTTGCTAGCACTAGCTGAAGTTCTTTGAGGTGGTTTGCCACTAATACCCCCCCCCCACCTTTTTGCCGATCAGGTTGTTTCCCTCCTACCGCTATCGCCAGCTAGCCTCTTGGTTTTGCGCTAGTGGGCGGGGGCTAGGCGCCATTCCGCTCAGTTAACTCCCCCTTAAACAAAACAACAAATTACCCCATGAGCCATTAATCACTGTGTCTGGAGCGGCACGCAACATGGCCACCTCCCTCAGAGGTTTCCTCCTTAACGTTCCTCTACCTGACCATGAATTAGGCTAACGTGAAACAATGATGGAGACTTAAGTGGCGTCGGCTAGCCATACCGCGAGTTCACCGGGGAAGAACAGGTCGTTGAGTTCTCCTTCTCCTTCTCCTTCCTCTTTCTTTCTTCTGGTCCTGAAGCCCAGGCACTGTAAACAGGGACTAATGGTCTCATTAGGGCAGAAGGGAGGAATAGGCAGCAGGCCATCACAGTTAAAAGCCAATTACAATGCAAATGAAACATCAGTTGTTGCCAAGGCTAATTAAGAGCTGGTTAGTGGGCAGGAGTGTGTGTGTGTGTGTGTGCTGGAGAAATTTGTCTGATAGAGGAGGAGAAGAGATATGTGGTGGAGATGCATTTTGGAAATCCTGGTAAAGGTTGACTGCAATCAACAGTCCTTGAGTCTGACCTGATTTTCTCTTCCTTTCTCCTCCTCTCTTACTCGGTCATTCTGTCCATCTGTCTACAAACCGTTTTTCAAAAGTCACCAACCCTCCCCATGGCATTCATCTGACCCACTAAACAAAGACACACACACAGACACACACACACACACACACACAGTTGTACGTGTGCACCCACACACACACATCCGTCACCCTGCTGTTACAGTGGAACATGACTCCCACAAGACAGAGGCAGTGGACAAAAAGGAAATCTTTCGCCCACCCCCCGTCCCGTCCCCCCCATTCACTTGCCACTATGACCTCAGACCCAGCGCTACGCTTTGCTTAGCATGCGGTATGCTGGCATGAAGAAGAAAGCCCTGAGATATTCAATGTGTTTATCTGTCTATCTGTCTGTCAGTGACAGCCGACCACCCCCCCCCCCCCCCCCCCCCCCACTCCCCCGGGGTGATTGCTGCAGCTAGGACACGAATACCTCCTCTTCGGGGATGAATGTTGCAGATTTATTTTGCTCCGTTTTTGTATCCCTGTAGGGCCGTGAGAGTAAGGTTACAGTCAGTCCCCCGGTATAGGGTGTCTGCTCTGTATTTATAGAGTGTGGTCGGGCTGAAAAAACCCCGGTTTATTTTCAGTGTTTGCTGTTTCAGAACGACTGTCTCTCTCTGTCTCTCTCTGTCTCTCTCCCCCTCCCTTTCTGCCTCCTCATTGGCTATCTGGACATTCCAAACGTAGCGAGGTTCTTAAATAGCGCGGTAGCATGGATGCAACGCCGTTAAGTCACGGGAATAAATGTGATTCATCACAGGAATGATGACTCTGTATTAAATTATTCTGTTGTGAATGATGTCAACCTCATATGAAGATTTCCTTTTCCATTAAATTTGGGAAGGTAACTGGATCCCAATACTGGATTATGCTGGATTTCTGGATTTGGATTTTCTAGAAACTGAATTCCATTCATATGTTTGGGCGTCCTGTGAATCTCCTTTGATAAAATAATAGGCCATGCATATTCAATGTCCTCTAAAATACAGTTCAAATGTATATTTTCCAGATTTATTATGAACCAACTAACCAGGATTATGACAGGACTTTGGACACTAATAGAAAGGTCTCTAGAAGATTCCCAGAATGAGATGAGACGCTCCGCGGTGGCCGATATATTCATAGACGCTCTGTCACCGGGCTGACAGTCTAAGCTAACATACAAGCTTACTCTGCGCAGTGTCAGGTTAAAGCAGTTGCAAGCTACACTGAGAGCAGTCTATACCACTACCGCTAACCCCTTCACAGTGTTGGGCAAGCCACGTGGAGTCTAGTGAGTTGGGCTACCATTAACTCTGCATTAAATGAAGCTTCACTACACTGTAGCTACCCCCCAGGGAAATGTAGCAAGCCAAATAAGAGCAACACCACATCCAGGCTATTCTTTTCTTCTTCATTTTTTATCAAAAAACATTGAAACAACATTGAACCAACTCCAAGTCAATGTTATCTCAATGCTCAATAAAACTGTCAGTCAAACAGATAGGTAGGCATAACATTTTCACTTCCATTATTTATTAAACATTAAGCTGTTCTCCTGCCCTCACCGCTCCAAAACCAATCTCAAACCAATTCCAAAACACAAGCCCGCGCGTCTGTATTCCCCCGCAGCAGACAAGTCGCAGGATTGGTATGGGATTTCACCGTCATACGGAAGTGCATTGGCTAAACGTGCAGGGGCGTGTATTTCTTACAGACCCTGGTGTTTTACCCTCAGAACGCTGTGGTAAATGTAGCCCGTGTAGACACTCCCGCACTACTTGATCGACAAAAAAGTTATTGAGGAGCTATTTCAATGGGCTTACAGGGAAGCTGCCACCACACTACTGAGAGAAGTAATTCAGCTTGTAGTGACTTGTAGCAGCTCTACTTGCCACAGCACACCCAATTCTGGATTATGCTGGATTTCTGGATTTGGATTTTCTAGAAACTGAATTCCATTCCATTGTAGTGTTGCTACAGATAGCTACAGGTAGCGCTGCAAGCATTAAGGCTGGGTTATGCTTCCGCGTAGGGATTACGTAGTGATCACGCAATGGCCACGCAGTTGCTCGGACGCAGTCATGAGACCGTGATGGTTCTGCGTGGGGTTTACGTGTCGAAATGCAATTCAATGCCACACCGGTAGAGGGACCAGAATGATCATTCTGGTCATTACATACGGATTACTAGCGAGTAAAAAAAGGCCCTTGTGGTGGACGCAAGGGGGGTCCGCAAGAACGTAAAGGGTCCTTAAGACCCCCAGCGTTGCGTCAACGCGGAAGCATAAATTAAGCATAACCCAGCCTTTACTTGTAGCGTTGCTACAGATAGCTACAGGTAGCGCTACAAGCGTTACTTGTAGCGTTGCTACAGATAGTTACATGTAGCGCTACAAGCGTTACTTGTAGCGTTGCTACAGATAGCTACAGGTAGCGCTACAAGCGTTACTTGTAGCGTTGCTACAGATAGCTACATGTAGCGCTACAAGCGTTACTTGTAGCGTTGCTACAGATAGCTACAGGTAGCGCTACAAGCGTTACTTGTCGCGTTGCTACATATAGCTACAGGTAGCACTACAGTAGTAGCGCAACGCGGGCAGCTTGACATACCGCCGCTCAACACTGCCCTTCTTTACGGTTCACATCAAAGGACCGATTAGTGTAACCGGCGGAGGAGTAAACGAATGTATGCATTCGAACCGCGCTACCCATGAAAGCACCAGCGGTTAACGAGGACATGTCTTATCAAACACGGCCGCACACCGGCATGCGCATTCAAAAGAACCCGGAACGTTAGCCACGTGTGCTACGCTAGCAACGCACGCCCGCGCACACACACACACACACACACACACACACACAGAAACGCACACACACACACACACACACACACACAAACGCACGCCGACACAATCACCACCAGGAGAAGGAACGGAAGCGAGAACAGGAGTCAGAAGGTTATGGGTTTGCGGATATAATGAGAGAAAATGGCGAGCGCGGTTCGTTTGAGCAGGAGCTTTCATCCCACCCGCTATTTGTTAGCGAGCAGCCAACGCGCCGATGGCTAAAAGGTGGCGGAGTGGGAGGAGGACGATCCCGAACACAGCGGCTCCCTCAGTAGCTTAATGATGCTTTGAAGACCGGAGGAGTCAAATGTACAGAAAATCAATGTTGGCCTCTAATTGGCTGTCCACCGGGACACGCTGACGAATAGGGAGAGGAGAAGCACTGGATTTGTTTGATTGGACGGAAGCCTTGGTTGGCTTTGTTTCCTTTCAACCTCTGTAATAGACGCCGTTTTGTCTGTTTGTCGTCTGTCTGTTTCTGTCTGTCTATCTCTGTCTCTTTCTCTATCTGCCTCTCTCTATATCTATCTATCTATCTAGCTACCTATATATCAATCTATCTCTGTTTCTCCCTCTGTATCTATCTAGCTTTCTCTCTCTCTCTTTCGCTTTATTTCTTTTCCTCTCTCCTCCCTCTCTCCTCTCTCTATCTAAATGCATGTATCATGTCCCTGCCACTCTCTCTCTCTCTCTCTCTCTCTCTCTCTCTCTCTCTGTCACTTTCTTTATCCCTCTGTCTACCAACGGAAGCATCAGACTGCAGGGACTGCAAGACTGTGGAGTTTCATTTCAGATCTGCATCTCTATTTGTTTCACTCAAGGCCCTGAACATCAGATAATTTCTACTCTTCAGCGACATTGTGTAAACTACCCATGCGTAAAATTGTACCACCATCACGCAATTATGTTCTGCTGTAGCTTAGGGAATACAAAAAACAATTATAACATGTCACTGGGTGTCGAGAGTCTGTCTTTGATGCAGTTGGCTGAAGTGGTCACCTCGACAAGCAATGATCTAAAGTTGTTGTTCTTGCAGGTTGACAATGAATGAATTTCAAACCTCCTACAAGCCTATCAATACAAAAAAAAGCATGATTACCTCCATTCTTCCTAAATGTGGATTTTTATCTTTAGTGTGTCTGTGTGTATCTGTGTGTGCACTTGTGAACAAATGCCTGCACGTGTCCATGTGTTTGAATATTTGTCTGTGTGAGTAGCATGTGTGTGCGTACATATGTGCGTGTGTACCTGTGTGTGTGTGTGCGCACATATAACTTTATATCATATGTCAACCGTTAAATGTGTGTTTGTGTGTGTGTGTGTGTGTGTGTGTGTGTGTTTGTGTGTGTGTGTGTGTGTGTGTGTGTGTGTGTGTGTGTGTGTGTGTGTGTGTGTGTGTGTGTGTGTGTGTGTTTGTGTGTGTGTGTCTGTGCGTTCACAGCTGCAGGCAGCGCGTCAGCGGGTCTGAAGAACGGCTCGGGACCCCTCCCATCGAACCACCAGCCCCAGAACCAGAAGACCCAGGATCCGGACCAGGAGCATCTGTCGGTGAAAGAGCGCCTGGCGATGTATCAAGCCGCTCTGTCCAAGAAGGACTCCGGCGCCACCACTTCCTGTGGGGCGGTAAGACGATACGGGCGGGGAACCTGATAGGGCCGGGGAAGATTCCGGAACACAGGGACGGACAGACAGATGGTTAGGTAGACAGACAGGCATGCAGACCAGCAGTTAAGAAAGCCAGACAGACAGATATACAGGTATATAGGCAGACAGACATGCAGACACGCAGTTAAGAAAGCCAGACGGACAGATATACAGGTATGTAGGCAGACAGACATACAGACAGGTAGGTAGACAGACTGAGAGATAAACGGACAGCGGAGGGATTTATCAAATATATCATAGAACTGTAAGAATTGAGGTGTACTGCAGCTATTTCTGAACGTAGTAGTGCATTTGCAATGTTAATATTACATGAGTTAAAGTGTTCTCTAGAGTAGGTTTTGATGAGTCATCACCCCCAACTCGGCAAAAGAAAAATCGGCGTAGCTCATGTGCCAACACAGAGCTGTGTGCACCCACTACCAGTTTACAGACTACAGCAGGCCTTGAACTTTGACCCTCTGGGGTCAATGGGAGGAGGTGGTCCAAGTGCCAGACAGTCAGTCTCTCTCTCTCTCTCTCTCTCTCTCTCTCTCTCTCTCTCCCTCGGACAGCTGTAGTTGGGGTTGTTGTCAGTGGACACAAGACACCAGGGCCCTGTTTCAAGTACAGGTTAGGAAATGATTAAGCTTGAACCGGAACTCTAACTAAAGCAAAGCTCTTCCCTGGACTGTTCCAGAACAGCTGATTTCAATCTGAAGCCATCTTCAAGCCATCACTGCTATTTCGTTGCTTTAACTTGAACCCTAGTCGGTTAATTTGCCCAAAGTCGTCATGGAAAGGCCTTACAAGAAGCCATCAGGGTTTTTTTTTTTTACTGGTGATGAAAATAAGTGTATAATAGCAGCACATTAATCAATGTATGTTTTTTTTTTTTAAAAGAAAAGGGAAGCTCTTTACTACACAGCCTACTGTAGTGACATAAGTCTAACTAGTTTATCCGCCTCGCCGTAACCCAAAATGGACTATGGTTATATGGCACATAGCACATAGCACCGTGACACGATCGAGCCCGGCAATCAGCTACGGCACCACTATGTACCAAAGTGTCACATGAGTATAAGGCTTAACACACTATCATTTGCTCCAGGTAAGGCTCACCGCACCATGAGTCGCCAAGGGAACTGAACTACATTTAGACGAATGTTGGCCACTGCAACTGAAAATTCTGCCCTTCCTTCCCTGAATTCTGGCCTAAGGTGTCCGGTTAACCTGGAGACCCGGGGTTCTGAACCGTCCGTTTTTTAATTGGTTCCGATGTCCGTTTGGTTGTTAGAAGCATTTCTTACGAGACAAAAAGCGCGTTACTTCCCTCTCATCGGGCCTCGAGTGGCGTGAGGCTATGTATAGAGCGCTGTGTGTTGGCGTTCTCGTGTTCTCTTGACTCCCGATAGCCTCTAGAGGAGAGGGCCGGAACTCCCCCACTGCAGATTTACTCCTCAGCAAAACCTTCATGTGAACTATAAAACTAATGATAGAGAGGGGGGAGAGAGAGACATTGACTACCAACTAATTTGGTACTATGGCATTATTTATTCATTTAATACATTGACAATATATTCATTGTCAACGTTGTTAATGTTATATTATCATTCATGTATTTGTAATTATTTGTTGTTTTGTTATGGCAATAGTGTTTAATCATTCATGCCAATAAAGCAAATTTAATTTGAGGGAGGGAGGAGAGAGAGAGAGAGAGAGAGAGAGAGAGAGAGAGAGAGAGAGAGAGAGAGAGAGAGAGAGAGAGAGAGAGAGAGAGAGATAGTGAGTAATCATCTGAGCACAAGAGCGAACAGGAGATAAACTATGAAATGTTTAAAGGGGCAGTTAACCTAAAATCTTTTTTTCTACAGGTGTCACTATGTCTTATATGACCCTCAACATAGTAATTCATGTCATTTTGTCACCGTTACTACAATAAGTCTATCATTAACAGGGAACAGGAGTGAAATCCAATCCAAGTGTTTTTAGTATGCTCTGGTGACGAGTTGTGTGTGTGTGTGTGTGTGTGTGTGTGTGTGTGTGTGTGTGTGTGTGTGTGTGTGTGTGTGTGTGTATAGAGCTCTGTCTGGTCAGTGGTTGACGTTGATGTTCACATCCCAGACAGGGTTATACCATAGTAATTCCCAAACAATCAATCCACTAGTGACATCACAAGTGTGGGTGTCCGACATATATTCCATTGGTGGTGATCAGTTCTGATTAGTGGTGATGGTTCCGATTGATTCAGACTGGCTCCAATCGGCCATGATCAACTGTGACTTGTTTCTGCTTGGCTCTGATGGGTTCCACTCCTCCACCTCCCAGGTGATGGAGGAGTCGGAGGCCTGCTCGCTACCAGGGGGGCTGGCCAGTGTGAAGAGGCAGTTTGAGAGTCAGCAGTTTGCCTCCTCCTCATCCTCCTCCTCCCACTCCCACAGCACCGTGACCCAGCACCAATACCAGCAGAGATCAGTGCAGGTACGGTCTTCCTCACTGTCATCAATGTCATGGCCATCATTAACGTCATCACCATTTCTCAAACTCGTATAACCCATTTAATCCTCCATCATTCTCACCCACAGCTGTAGACCGTACTCACCTAACTGCCATATTGTGGGTAAAACTTCTAGAATCTTTGGAAACTATGAAAACTAAATGTTCCCTCCCAGGTCACCCAGGTCCAGAATGCATTTCCATTGAGTTGCCATGGCTTCCCCAAAGATTCTAGAGGGCTTACCCACCAAATTAACCAATATGGCTACTTGGCGATGACGGCCTGTTTGAGTTATGATTGTGCAAAGTTTATTGTTTACTGTTTTGTCGTTTTTGAAGACACAAAGTGACTTGCAGTTCTGTAAGGAATAAACATATTATTTATTACTTATTTATTACTCACTGTGTATATTCCTAAATGGTTTACACCGCTTGTACCACAGTTACCAACAATGATTAGATATAAGTTATTTTAATCAATGACTTTATTGTGTCTTTTATCGTCTTAGTCAGCTGAAATTGTAAATTGTAATATGCTTCCATGGTGCTTTTTTGCTGAAACGTGTGAAATCTATTCACACGTCATCGCTAATGTTGAATTTGAAGCACGTTGATTTAAAACTGTCAAAAGGCAGAGTTTGTGTGTGTAATTTGAGCAATATCACACGAGAAGGGGTGCTGTTACACTGTTGACAGTCATGGTGGCATGTGTGATTCCAACGAGTTAACTGATTGCTCTACGTTGCTCTACGATCGTTAACGTAATTAGCGGTTATTAAAAACACCTGTACAGCAGAGTAATACATGTAGAGTTCAAAGTCCCATTGCGGTTATACTTTATATCAGTGCTCATGGAATGCCTCCAATCAAATTACTTGGTCGGAACAAACTGTCATATAATGAAAAATATTGAACACCCTTTGAACGTTATTGACCAATCAGAATCAAGCATTCAGCAACGCTGTGGTATGAATGTCATTGATTAGGGTTAGACAGATGCAGCAGATGCTCCTGGAAACACTGGTTAGCACAGCTCTGAGCTGAAAATGTGTGTCGACAGCTGCTCCAGATATCAATGTTAGCCACGTTTGGGAAATCTGTGCTGCTGTATTCCTTCATTGCTTATGTGCTTGGCGGGAGGTATCAACGTCTCAACATCCTAAATGGATGTTGGAATGTTCACCCCTCCTCAACATGCTAAGTTAGCTTAGGATGTTGGAAAGATGACCCCTCCTCAACATCCTAAATCAGCTTAGGCTAAAATGGTTTAGGATGTTGGAAAGATGACCCCTCCTCAACATCCTAAATTAGCTTAGGCTAAGATGGTTTAGGATGTTGGAACGTTGACCCCTCTTCAACATCCTAAGTTAGCTTAGGATGTTGGAACGTTGACCCCTCCTCAACATCGTAAGTTAGCTTAGGATGTTGGAACGTTCACCCCTCCTCAACATCCTAAGTTAGCTTAGGCTAAGATGGTTTAGGATGTTGGAACGTTGACCCCTCTTCAACATCCTAAGTTAGCTTAGGATGTTGGAACGTTGACCCCTCCTCAACATCGTAAGTTAGCTTAGGATGTTGGAACGTTCACCCCTCCTCAACATCCTAAGTTAGCTTAGGATGTTGGAATGTTCACCCCTCCTCAACATCCTAAATTAGCTTTGGCTAAGTTGGCTTAGGATGTTGGGACGTTGACCTGTTACTTCATTACAGACCGAGGACTAGATTAAGTGAACTGGCTTGATTATTCGAAGATCTGTAGCTCATTAGAGAACAAAACCCCTGGCCTTTTATGTCCTCATCCCTGATGTGGCCACCACGCCAGGGGAAAAAAAAATCAAACGGCTGTGAAGGAAACTTGAACTCTGACTATTGTAAGGGGGATGTGCGTGGTCGGTGCCAGAAGCAGTTTGAAGTCCCTCAGCTGGGAGTGATGGGGGGGCGGAGAAGTAGAGGTGTGTGTGTGTGTGTGTGTGTGTGTGTGTGTGTGTGTGTGTGTGTGTGTGTGTGTTTGGAGCAGGGTGGAGGGGGGGGGGGTACGGTCAATTCGGCCCCCGCTACGAGTTTCGTTTTTTGCTTCCTACGGCATCTGCCCATCGAAGCGAGAGACAGAAGAGATTCATTGAGCTGAGCGCAAGTTCCCCCTGCTGAATGCTAAGTTTCACATCGCTAGAGAGAGAGAGAAAGAGAGAGAGAGAGAGAGAGAGAGAGAGAGAGAGAGAGAGAGAGAGAGAGAGAGAGAGAGAGAGAGAGAGAGAGAGAGAGATGGAGAGAGAGACAAGGAGAGAGAGAGGAGTGGGAGAGATGGAGAGAGGAGGAGGGAGAGAGGGAGGGGGTCAATGTGATACTGGTGGAACACACCACACTGCCCCCCCCCACTCGCTGCACATCAGCCCATCGTCACCAATGCATGTGAGGAAGGTTTAAAGACAGAAGATGCGGCCTTCTACCCATGTGGTTCAGAGGATTTATCGGACAGTCACTTTTAAATGACCAACTCTAGGGCTTATCATCGAACCGTACACACATTAATGTCAGTCCGGAATAGTGCAACAAAACATTCACAAATGCATTTCCCTAGGAGCGAAATGCATTTGAAAATGCACACGTTATCTTTCCACTGGAAACAATGCAGAGCAGCAGTCCAAATTAGGGCCTGAGTCAAATGTGAACACAGTGAACACCTGTTTATTCAGCGTGGCATACGAATGTACACCATGAGCATCTAAGTCAATGTGTGTCTCCGCATCGCATCCACATTTTGTATGGATACTCTCGTGTCGCTCTCTCGCTCCTCGTTCAATCGCGCCGATCAGTCGATGCCACCCTCAGTCGATGCCGCCGTCAGTCTGATCAATACAATTGATGTCTTGGATTGGTGTCTTTCGCACGCCGCTCCTGCAGGGGGGCCAGGGTCTGCAGCGGCCCGCCGCCATTTTACGAGGCCAGACGGCGACCGATGTCCAACCTTTTTTTTTTTTTTTTTTGCTTTTACGCGAGGCGTCATTCGCCACTTTTCACAGAGACGGCCGCTCGTCTTCATGGACTTCGTAGAGACGGGGTCTCGGAAGGGCCGCGCCCGAAGCGAAGGATTCCATCGAGCTTGACCGCGAGATAAAAATACTTACAGGCTCCTGCACAGCGCCGAGTCAGGGGAACGAGTCACAGAACGAGGAAATCATTGCGTCGCCCTCAGCGACGTCAGTGAGACAGACAGCGACGGAGAGAAAGAGAGAGAGAGAGAGAGAGAGAGAGAGGGGGAGAGAGAGAGAGAGAGAGAGAGAGAGAGAGGGGGGGGGAGAGAGAGAGAGAGAGGGAGAGGGAGAGAGAGAGAGAGAGAGAGAGAGAGAGAGAGAGAGAGAGAGAGGCAAATTGCGATGGCTCCGTTACTAAAACTGTTTTGATGTCGCCCTGACAGGCGATGTCCGCCTCCTCAGAGATGGTGGTGAGGAGCAGCGATGTCAACCCGACTTCCATGTTTCAGAACCAACAGGAGGTACAGAACCCGACCCAAACACATGGGACCATACTGCCAATCAGCCGTCCATATATAGAGAGATACATATTTTACACCCTAATTACCCCTTGGGGATGAAAAAAAGTACCTTTCTCCCTCTCTCCCTCTCTCCCTCTCTCTCTCTCTCTCTCTCTCTCTCTCTCTCTCTCTCTCTCTCTCTCTCTCTCTCATTGCTCCCTCACTATCTATATTGCCCTATAACCATATCTATCTTTATCTACAAATATATCCATCTATCTCCGTCTATCTCTCTATTAAAAATAAGCAATAGTATGGTTTCTCTGTATAATAGTTTGTTGCTGCACACCCCCCTGACAGCTAATGATCCATAAGCTATTAATGTTCAATAGACGACAAGGACAACAACCAACTACATAACTGCTATTAGATATGTGTGTGCATACATACCTTAGACAAAGGCAGAGCGGAGCCTAGCTGAGATTAGAGTAATCACTATCATCAAAGAGACAGAGAGAGAGAGAGAGAGAGAGAGAGAGAGAGCAAGATCACAGTTTTTCTCTATGATTAATATGTTGACACCATCTTGTGGAATGTCCCAGTGCACCTCCTCACGTTGCTCCCGTCAACCCCCCCCCCCCCCCCCCCCCCCCTCCCTCACAGGTGACCCGGCAGCACCACGCAGCCCAGCAGGATGGCGTGGCTGCCAGCTTTGGCAGCCATTACAACGAGACAGGTTGGTTGACCCCCAACAAGACCCCCCCCCCCCCAAGACCCTGACCATAAAATCTACCCCTAACCCTGTCCATTTCTCTATTTTTTTTTTTTTTTTTTTTTTTCTTATTTGAAAATATATATATATTTTTTTTTTCTTATTTGATAATATATATATATTTTTTTATCACCACCAATTTGCCCTAGCAACTAGCCCTCATCTGTTGCCGGGTATGGGGATGAGAAAAAAAAAAAAACTAAATTAAAAAAATATATTTATATAATCATAAAACAACACCAAGAATAACAATTCAAAATTCTGTGCGCCGCAGCGACTCTAATGAGTGCGGCAGAGGTGGAAGAGGGGATGCCTAAGACAAAAGAAACAGAGAGTGGAGACAGGGCAACAAACTATGCACGGTCTTGGAGAATAAAGCTATAAGATTGATTCCTACCTCCCTGTATTCGCATCACCTCCAACCCCCCCCCCCCTCACCCCCCCCTGGACCCCCTAATCATCCCGTCGTCTCCCGCAGTGACGGTGGTCGGCGGAGAGGACCTGCCCACGGTCTCCACGCACGCCCTGAAGCAGCAGTACGAGAAGACCATTGAGGACGCCACGCCGAGCAAGCAGGTCAAGGTGAGGATTGCGGACGAGCGTGGCGGACCCCGCCCCTTTTGTAAGCGCCTTGTGTGATGGCGCGTTGCGTAATTCCTTTGGAAGAATCCTGTGTTGAAAGACTCTGATTAACCTTGAACGGTTTCCTCCCACAATCAATTTCCAGTCAATGTTTTGTCATTAGAGGAGAACTTGTTCAAAGCTGCGACCTGGAGCACTTTAACTAATCTTGTACGTTGTAATTAAGTTGGGGAGCTGATTTAATGTGCTGGTGCACTTCAAATAATGGTTTTATGTGTTGAGCGTCAATGCTTTATATATGTTAACTTCTCATTTGCTCTGAGTGAATATTTCCCTACCTTGTGTTTCTCTACTGAACTATTAAGCGGAATTTTGAGGCTTTTTTTATATGTTGTTTTCATTGGCCTTACTTCCTTTTCCATCTATTCGAGTAATTATAATAATAATAATAATATAGAATAATTTAAGGAATTGACAGAAACAATAATAATAAAGATATGTATATACATCATTAGAAATAAATAGCATACATACATACATACATACATGCATACATACAGGGGTTACATTAGATCAGGGATTATATTTAAACTTTTTCAACAGCAACATCTGCCTAGGGGTATTCCTTAATCATCTACATTTTTGACCGCAACCCTGCTGTAACTGCCTCTTCCCCTTTGCCGAATGCTCCTTGTGAACCATCTAGATTGATGTGGATTTGAATGACTTTCAATGGGCGCCAGTCAACCACACGTCCAAAAGCTCCACTACAACCAGCTACCAAAGCTCTTCCAACGTTGCGTCCTCCTCAGCTGCCCTGGCCAATGAGGCCGCGGATCCTTTCCCCCCACCACCCACAGAGCAGGAGTTGCCAGACTACTGCCCTGCTTGCAGTCTTCACAGCCATGGCGTTGATCAGAGGTCCTCCGATCAAAAGGAATACTACTTCAAACACAAGAGCATGGCGGAGCTGAAGCGTCTCTACAAGCACATTCACCCGGACGTCCGCAAGAACCTGGAGGCTGACTTCCTGAGCCAACTCACTGAAGAGGAGAGGGCGCGCTTTGAGACCGAGGGAGAGAGGGTTGAAGGTGAGGTCCAACAGACCTGCTATCTGTTTGAGAATGACGGCGGCAGCCCCGATAGGGGTTCGAGTCCTGAGGGGGACTACCTAGAATGGGAGGAGATCCTAAAAGGTGAAGTGCAGTCCATGCGCTGGATGTTTGAGAATAAGCCGCTGGATACGATCAAGGACGACACACCGGGCGGAGGTGAAGATAACAACATTGCCCAGCAGGAAATAATTGCCGGCAAGGACGTTAGGTACACCGCATGGATGTTTGAGAACCAGCCCATGGGCACGTGTGGGACGAAGACCCCTGAGCCGACCGGTCAGTCAGAAAAGGTCAAAGAGCTTGCCAGAGGTGACGTCCGTACCGCCACTTGGCTTTTTGAGACTCAGCCACTAGACTACCTGAATAAGATCTATCAGGAAGAGGATGAGCAGGTGATTGAGGTGGTCATCGATAAGGACATTAGCGGCGGGGACGTCAAAACGGCTCGTTACCTATTCGAGACTCAGCACTTGGACTCGCTGGGAAAAACGGAGACCATCGACGAGAGCCACTTCCTCAACCTCAAGTCCGAGCTGGAGGAGATCAAGGGGGAGGTGAAGACCACCACCTGCATGTTCGAGACTCAGCCCATGTGCGTCATCAGGGGAGACTCAGGGGAAATGCTGGAGATCACCAAAATCCGCCGGGAAGAGACGGAGAAGGGAGATGTCAAAACCTCTCGTTGGATGTTCGAAACCCAAGCTCTGGATATGATCCACCAAGACCCTTCCAAGGTTAAGCTCATCTGTGGGGTTTCTATGGAGGAGGATGTTCAAGGAGGGGTGAACAAAGGTAAATGGCTTTTTGAGACCAAGACTCTGGATGCCATCAAGGAAGAGGATTGGGAATGCTCCAAAAGAGAACGGGAGGAAATAATTGGCGCTGACGTGAGGCAGCATTGTCGGGTGTTTGAAACTCAGCCAATGGACACACTGAAGGACAACGCCAATGCCAGGCCTTTGTGCGCGGAGGAGATTGTCGGTGGTGACGTTCGATCTGCCAAATATCTGTTTGAAACAGTGCCCATGGAAAACCTGAAGGATCTTCTCGAAGTGGGAAAGCTAAAAAAAATGGTTGCATCAGAGGAGGAAAAAGGTGATGTGAGACATCAGAAGTGGATGTTCGAGAGCCAACCGCTCGAGAACATACGGGAAGAAAAACGTGAGATCACACGAACCGTCAACATGGAGGCACTCGACAAGGGTGATGTCACTAATTATAAAGAGAGGTTTGAGACCATGGACCTGAGTAAATGTGAAGGGACACAGAGAATACAAGTGGAGGGCGTTACAAGTGGATCTGTCCGGTCGAACAAAGTTCTTTTTGAGTCCACCCCTATGTATGCGATGCAGGACAGCGCTGGTCACTACCATGAGGTTAAAACCGTGAGGCGCGAAGAGGTGGTGAAAGGAGACGTCCGGAGCTGCAGGTGGATGTTTGAAACGCGGCCCATTGATGAGTTTGACGAGAGCATCGATAAGTTCCAGATCATCAAAGGCATATCCAAGCAGGAGATTCAGTCCGGAGATGTCAAGACAGCCAAGTGGCTCTTTGAGACGCAAGCTCTGGATGCCATCAAGTATGAACATGAGGAGCGTCAAGCCAAAGAGGACATGGAAATTGAGAAGGGGGACGTGAAAACCTGCAGGTGGTTGTTTGAGACCCAACCGATGGACATCCTGTATGAGAAGGAGGAGAAAAGTGAGATGGATGTTCAGCAAGTCCAGAAGGGAGATGTCAAAACGTGCACGTGGCTCTTTGAGACGCAGACCCTTGACAATATCCGTGACCACGCCGAGACAGAGTCTGAGACCATTTTGAAAACCTGCACAATAAACCAGGAGGACATCCAGGGGAAAGATGTGCGCCTTGCCCGCTTTCTCTTTGAAACTGAAAACCTGGATAGCCTGAGTGGCGAAGACTCTGGCTCCTTCAGGAGGGTCACAGAGATTGACATTGACTCGGGCGACGTGTCTCGGATGAAGTACATCTTTGAGAATCGCTCCTCGGACATCATGACCTCCACCTCCGACGAGACGATGCAGCGGCTGAAGACCAAACAGGCCGAGGACATACAGAAAGGCAATGTCAACAACTGCACCTGGATGTTTGAGAATCAGGCAATAGACACAATCAAAGAGGATGAAACAAGGGAGTCGCGCACGGTGACAGATGTGCAAGGTGGAAATGTGGACAAAGGGCGCTTTATTTTTGAAACGTATTCATTAGATCAGATTCAAGACGAGAACACGGAGGCTGGTATTTCAAAGCTCACCAGTATGATGAGCGAAGACATACAGAAGGGGGACGTGAAAAATTACACCATGATGTTTGAAACACAGCCGCTGTACGCCATCCGTGACAAAGACGGCCACTACCATGAAGTTACCACGGTGACAAAGGAAGAAGTAATGAGAGGCGACGTGAAGGGCGCTCGGTGGCAATTTGAGACTAAGCCACTGGACTCAATCAGGGATTCGGAGGAGGTTTACGTGATCAAGGCTGTAACTGAGGAAGGCATCAACAAAGGAGACGTCAGCTCTGCTAGGTGGAGGTTTGAGACTCAGCCTTTGGATGAAATCGCGGAGGACATGAAGGTGAGGTCTAAGACTGTGGAGGATGTGCAAGGTGGGGATGTGAAGTCAAACAAACAACGCTTTGAGGCCGATGAGACATCCCCCAAGTACGTCAGGACAGTGAGTGTGAGCGAGATCCAAAAGGGGGACGTCCGATCAGCCACGTGGATGTTCGAGACCCGCACTATCGACAAAATACACAGCGAGGCTGCAGAGTACAATGGGATGGAGACCGTGACGAAAGAGGACGTGATAAAAGGGGACGTTACGCAGTCCGTGTGGCTGTTTGAGAAGCAGCCCCTCGACCAAATCAGAGAGAAGGGAGACGAAGACGACATTGAGCGTGTCGTCACCAAAGAGGCAATCCCACAGGCTGATGTCAAATCAACAACCTGGCTCTTTGAAACAACCCCTGTCCATGAGTTTAATGAGAGCAGCACAGAGAGGACAGCAGTAACTGGGAAAAGCATCAAGGAGACTCTAGAAGAGCTTTACTGCCAGAAAATGGTTGACTCACAAGGAATTCTCATTGAGGCGGATGAGATTGGCGATGTCCGCATGGCGAAATTCAAGCTGATGAACCAGGACATCCCTGAAATCCAAAAAGAAGAGGTTATCAGGGGGGATCTGAACAACATCATGATGAATCTGTTGAATCGCAGGGAGAGCACGGAGAAGGGGATAACTGTCGACGTGGAGGAGAGGGGTAACATTGACACCACTGTTCGCCAGCTCTTCAACCAGGAGAAGGCGGCCAACATCGAGAAAGAAGCGATCATCCGCGGTGACATACAGGAGGCCATCAACAACCTACTCAAGCAGGAGGGCTCCTCGAAGCGTGGCCTTCTCATTCAGGAAGATGAGAAGGGAGACGTCAGGATGACGATTTACTCCCTCCTGAATAAGACCGAGAGCGACAGTGTTGAGCGGGAGGACGTCATCCAAGGAAACGTGAGCAAAACGCTCCACCGGCTTATGTCAAACCCGGACGCAGATCAGGCGAGAAAGATCAAGGTGGGAGACACGGAAAGAGGCAATGTCAGCTTTTACTCCACATGCATCGAGTCTGGGGCGCTGGATTACCTCCGGCAGCTCCGCTGCGAGCCGGACGATGCCCCGGAGAAGTCGGAGAAGGAGAGAATCGTGGGTGGCGACGTAGAGGAGACCAAGCTCATTCTGAGGAGGAACCACCAGCAAGTCGGCCGCACGGTTGCAGAGGGTGACATAGTACCTGGGGATGTGCACAGCACGGTCCAAGTGTTCATGTCAGAGCCCAACGTCAGCTACCGGAACCTCGAGAAGCAAGACATAGTCAAAGGTGACCTGTGGGCTGCCATGGATTCACTGACGCAGGCCGCCAATCAGAGGGTGGTGATGGAGAAGGAAGAGGTGGTAAAAGGGGATCTAACCTTGACGCTGAGGTCTCTGCAGGAGGCCCAACACCAAGCCAAGGATGTGGAGAAGCCCGACATCATCAGGGGGGATATCAGAGGAGCACTCCAGTCCCTTGAAAAGTCTGCAACGACAAAGACTGAAGCGACCGTGGAGGACTTAGTCCCAGGTGACATCAAAGGGACACTGAGGTCCCTGGAGGAGGCGAAGCAGGCTGTCAAAGAGGTAGAGAAAGAGGAAATCGTCAAGGGGGACATTTACGCAGCCATGCAGAATTTACATGAGGTGTCGAGTGAGAGGAAGCTCTACCAGCATCAGGCCAGCGAGCAAGGGGACGTCAAAGGCACCATACAGCTGCTGCTTGAGCCCTCCGCCTCCACCAGAACACAGCGGAGACGCAGCATCGAGGGGGATGTCAAAACCTCTATCAAGACCCTGTATGAGGGCCAGGAGATGACACAGGCGGAAAAGGAAGAAGTAATTAAGGGCGACGTGCAAGGGGCTATAAAGTGTCTGATGCAGAAGAAACAATATTCCAGTCCAAAGCGCATGTCTTCCAAGAGAGTCAAAGTGGCCGTGAAAGCACCGCCACACACAAGAGAAGTGGAGCACACGTGCGCACACACATGCGCACACATGGCCAAGAGTGCGAGTGTGACGGTCGCTGCGACACCCGCTGTTACTAACCTGCCCCAGAGCGTCCAGACACAGAGACACATACAGAAGCACAGTGAGAGTCGCTCGGTGAAATCTGAGGCTGTAATTCAGGAGGAGTCTGGGCACTCTCAGCGGATGAGCACGAGGGAGGAGAGCATGACCCTGCCCCAACCCCAGGCGCAGATCGTGCCTGCTACACCAGTCAGTGTGCAGAACAAGCAGACATCTAATTCACCGCAGCCGGAGAGAAAATCAGCGGTGGACACAAAGGTGCGACAGGGCACCGTGCAGAGCGTGTCCACCAAGCAGACGAGTGTCTCCACCAAGAGGACGCAGGAGACGAGGACAGTCAAGCATGTGCATGCCGCCGTGGTCGAACGCCAGGCTGTGTCCACCACGTCATCGGTGACGTCGTCGTCCACACAGGGGCTGAATGTCTCGTCGGAGCGCATGTCTACCTCACAGCGGCAGAGCGGCGTCATGGAAAACAAGGCACTCACTCAAAAACAAGACATCAAAAGCGGAAGGGGGGAATATCGTAACCTTGACAACAAAGGGAAAGGCCTCATCAAAAAGAAAAAGCCAGAAATTAATTTTCCCCCACCTCCTTCCTCCCCCCCGCCGCCTTCTGAGTCTGAGTTCTCCCTCCCTTCACCCCCATCCCCGGTGACAGAAAGGCCGGGCTCCTCCAGCTCCCGCCCTCCCATCATGAGGCAGGACAGCGACCTACCACCCCCACCACCACCCCCTCCCCCTCCCACGGAAAGCCTTAAGTCAGAAGCAGAGTTCTTCCCGCCTCCACCCCCACCGCCGACCTCAGATTTTCTCCCTCCCCCGCCCTCCCAGCTAGAGCTTGGGGCTCTGCCTCAGCCGCCGCCTCCCCCGACCAAGCTGGGGAAACCGGTCGCCAGGCCCCTCTTCAAGGTCCCCAAGCCACAGGAGCCTGTGAAACCGCCCGCACAGCCTAAACCCAAGTGGCAGAAAAAGCAGCCGATCCCTCCTCCTCCTCCTCCTCCTCCTCCTCCTCCATGCCAACCTGCTCCAGAAAAAATGGCGTCTGTGACGGCGCACACGGAAGACACCACGGTTCAGCAAATCCAGAATGAAACGATCCACCATACGGAAACAAGGAAACACATTCACACCAAATCCGAGTCCACCGCCACACCATTGCCGTCTGGAATCCCTGTGGCGAAAGCAACAGAAAAAGAACCTGCCCAGCCACCGAAGAAGCGCTTTGTGCCGCCCTTGAAGCTGCCGCAGTCGCCCGAGCCCACGGAAGCGCCGAAGCCCAGACCATATGCCCGTAAGTTCAAGACCCCGCTCATGCTTGCCGAGGAGAGGTTTCGTCTCCAGCGAGAGGAGACGGAAAAGCTGAAACCCACACCCCCGACCTCCCCCCGGGCCGACTCCCAAGCGCCCTCCAACGCAACCGAGGTGCCGTCACAGTCGGTGTGGCCCACCGAGGGTAGGGTTGAAGAGGGCAGGGCCGCCGCGGAGGAGACAGTGGCACGAGATCCGGCGCCCAAGAAGCCGCCGTCGCACATCCCTTCTGGCAGGCCTTTGATCTCGCCGGTGAAAAAGAAATCACCACTGGTGTCTTCAAATATTACCTTGGATAATAAGCAGAGCTCCAGGGAGCACTCCTCTTTGGTGTCGGAGGAGAGAGCACAGGGCTCGTCTGATGTTTTCAGAGAGAGTCAAACAACAGTCGCTGCCTCTGAGTCCGCTGCCAAAGCCCCCCCGCCCAAGGCCCTTGATATTAAAATCCAGTCAGGTTCCAGCGTGGTCAGTTCGTCCGTCACAGAGCAGAAACAGTTTATGAAGAAATGCAGCACGGTCAAGTGTGTGTCTGCCATGCAGCACTCTGTCCAGGAAAACATCAATCTTCAAAGTCAGTCTGAGGTCACTGTGAAAGCTGAGGAGGGGAAGAATATAAATGTGGCCGATACACAGGAGGGAAGGAAAGGCACAGCTCAGCCCACAAAAATCCCAAAGGTGGCTCCGAGCTTCAAGGTGAAAACCTTCAAGATGCCACCAGAGATGAAAGACGGGAAATGTGATGCTGTGGTGCAGAAACAAGCTGTCAAAGGTGGCACTCAGCCACATCTGGACATGGGCAATATCTCACAGCATAATGAAACCAGAGTGATTCAGGAAAACAGCCTTTCAACCTCGGCGGCTGTAAGAAATGAAGTCGAGGTTAAAATTGATTTGAAAGCGCAAGTGGTAAAACAGCAAATGAGCCCACTGGTCCATCCGAAAATTAATAAATCAGCAGAGCCGTCGGTGAAAAAGCAAACAGCAAAAACACAGAATGAAGAGAAACAGCCCAAGCCAGTTCAGGTCATTTCTATGACTGAGGCACCTGCGTCAGGTCCCCAAGGAGCAGGCTATGTGGCTGTTTCCCACAGCCACCACAGCTCCAAGACGGAGCACAGGCAGGAGGTGATGGTGAAAGAGAGTGTGATGCAGCACAGTATCCAGAGGCAGGAGGCCGTGCATGTGCACAAGCAGAAGGCCAAGGTCTCACAACAACATCAACAACATCAACAACATCATCAACATCAACAAATATCAGCTACAACAACAAGCCAAGTCCAGGGATTAAATGTGAAAGCGATCAAACTGAAAGGCGAGCCCCAAGATACAGAGATGACAAAAAACGCGGGGATGCTTGCACCCAAGGGTGAGGTTTTGGTGTCTGCGGAAAGCACAGAGAAGGATAAATGTAAATTAATGCAGCTGCTGGCTCATATTAAAGAGCTTCAGGGCGCGCCGGGCAGGATAGACTCAGACGCCGTCAGAGGGATCGTGAGTGAGGTGCCTGATTGGATGATGGGCGTGGACGAGAAGAGGAACTTGAGTGAAATCGCACTGCATCAAAGTAAGAAGAAGCTCAAGGAAATGACGGCCTACATGAGAAACATGGCAGAAGCCAAACTCACATTTCTGGAGGCGGAGAGCAGAGCGGCAGTAGAGCAGCAGGGGAGGCAGACACTGTCAGCGCAGACGCCTCCACCTCCGCTTGCGCCTCTGCTGACACTGAAAAAACCCGACATGAGGGCCGCCGTCGGCGGACCCTCTCCCAAGACACCCAAGGTAACCATGGGCTTGGAGTCCCAGAGGGATGTGGTGGAGGAGAGAAGGACCACCGCCCAGCATCACACCGTCAGCAAAACCCAGGAGCTGACGAGGGAGGGTGTCGACCACAGAGGCTACCCGCTGATGAGCGTTCGCAGCCCATCCCCCACTTTCATCAACATTGAGTTGATGCGCCGGACGGACTCGCCACGCTACGGGGTGACCCCCTCGCCTCCCCCGTACCGGGCCGCAGGAACCCCACCACCACCGCCACGGAGGCCGTACGCGGCCCAGTCACCACTCCTCAGCCGGGCCACACCCTCCCCCACGCTCAGTCGCTCGGAGAAGATGGTGCAGCTGAAGGACTACGCCGCAAAGACCCCCAGGGGCGGGACCACCCCTTCGCCTCCCCCCCCTCCTCCGCTTCATCATCCGCGGCCGACCACGGAGGGCGTGTTGGCCGAGCGGGAGGAGTCACCAGCGTTTAGCCTCATGGCCAGCTACACCGTGAGTGAGGAGGAGGAGCAAAGGCCTGGAGGCGAGGCAGGGGATGACCACGAAGGGGGAGACTCCATGATGACGGTTCGTGACAAGAAGTCATTTTTCGAGGAGGCTCAGAGGGCAGAGGTCAACAAGATGTACATCCGGAAGGACCCCATTGAGATCCCTGAGCGCCTGGGTGCCGACGCTGAGGAGGTGCCACTGGCGGCGGTGGTCACTGAAATGGTGAAGGAGGACCTGCCGCGTGTGGATCTGTCCAAGCTGGTCAACAGGTTTGAGTCCCCGCAGCCACACGTCTTCCCCAGGAAGGACCCCGTTGTGATCACAGAGAGGCTGGGAAGTGACCCGGAGGACGTCGAGGCCGAGCCCAAAACCCCCAAAACTGAGGACGTGCCTGCGTTCAATGTGCGGGCGCTCAAAGACGTGTTCGAGACCGGCGAGCACGGCTCCCAGGCCGCCCGCGAGCTCCGGGAACACATCGAGCGACGGGAGTCGGAATCGGAACCCCGCGGGCATTCCGCGGATGACTTCGGCGACGCAATGGTGGCGCATGGGCCGTCCAGGTGTAGCGAGACGCGCACTGCCACTCTCTCAGAGTGCTCCTCCTCTGTGGCGGCCAGTGGGCGCGGTAGCCCCCCATCATACGCCGACGTAGTGCGCGGCGCCACAGACATCCTGTCGGAGGCGGCCGAAGAGATGCTGCGGAACTACCAGCAGTCGTGGACGGACAGCCAGGAGGTGGTGCAGAATGTGGGCTTCACGGTGACGGAGCAGAGGAGCTCCCACATCGTGACCCGCCACCAGCAGACCCTCGCGACGGGTAAAGTCGACCAGCGGGGCATGAGGACGCCGTAGCCTAACACCTGTGTCCCCGGCGTGTGTTCCTGTGTGTGTTTAACAGACCTTGCGTGTTTTGCGTTAAACTGAAGAAAGATCCGCACTATGAAAGAAAGGTGACTGAGCATGTGTGGTAAAGCGAGTTTAATGTTTGTTGTTGGTTTGTTTTCTTTTCATGTTAACCTTAAACTGTCAACCACTCACCTGGGATGAAGTGAGGTTTTTGGGACTCATAATGTGTTCTGTTTGGTCTGAAATGACACATCTGGCTAACAGCATTTTCTGCTTGGCTGTGTGCACTTGTTGTGACGTGGATGTGTGTAGCCACAGAGAATTGTGCTCTAATTGGTGTTGTATTTCCATGGAGAGGGGATTTAATTGAAAAGTCACACGGAAAAAGAGAGAGGTTTGGTAAACATTTGCTTCACATTTAAAAGATTAGATGATGTATGGCAACATGAGGCGTGACCTTTGGGTGTCACAGCAGCAGAACAGGACAGTAATATGAAAATCGAAAAATATACATCTATCATGACAATGACTAGTATACTGCTATTATGCTAAGTATGCTAACTTAGATAAAATACTTGAAATAGTGTTAGTGATTCAGAGTTATTTCTAAAATAATTTCATGTATATTATGAATATATTATTAGAATGTGCATTGACAGTATAGTCTTCAGGACATTAAGTGAACAAAATACTTATACACTGTGTGGCGTTTTTAACCATGACTCTGCATTTTCAAGGTGCATGCCTCGTTTGCATATTCCCCTACCACACATACCCTTTGTTTCCAACACCGCCTCCCGGATGTGAAAAATGAACGTTTGCCATCTTGTTTGTGTGTGTGTGTGTGTGCGTGCAGAAAATCAGAATTCCCGACTCGGAGCTGTGCGTGGCGTGCCGGAAGAGGGTGTACCCCATGGAGGCACTGATCGCGGACAAGCAAACGTTCCATAAGAGCTGCTTCTGCTGCCAACACTGCCAAGGGAAACTAAGGTCAGCCGCTGGGACCCTGCTCTGCAAAGTTTACATTGGACGTTTCACGTTAACGCTATGCATTAATTTATCTATTTTGTCACTTAGCAGAAGCTCTTCAGCAAAGAGGCCTGGCGTGGATTTGTTCATTTTGTATATTAGGTACATGACATTGATAAGTAGGTACTATGAGGGTTAGGGTCCATATTACCCAATGATGACTGCTGACATTGGGGGTTTGAACCCGTTCAACTGGAAGTCAGTTCACCCTAGCTACTATCCTGTCCCACTTCTTGTAACGAAAGCCACTCACAAGCCAGGAAGAAAACAATCAATGCAAAGAATCTGAATTGGAGTAGCTATAAAGAAATGTGTTGCCCGACCCAGTTAACAGAAACGAGCCGATTGAGCGCAGAGCAGCTGAAGGAATCGGTTGCATCACCGTCACCGTTTTTCCACTTCTCTGTGCCATTGGTTGTTAAATGTTTACTCCCTTTTGTTCGTCTCACAGCCTTGGCAACTATGCCTCTCTCCATGGACGGATGTACTGCAAACCTCACTTTAAACAGCTCTTCAAAGCCAAAGGGAACTACGACGAAGGCTTCGGCCAGAAGCCACACAAGGAACTATGGAACGCTAAGACCCCGCCTAAAGCGGTGACGGTGAAGTCTCCCACGCCCCAGAAGAGAAGCCCGGATCCCAAAAGCACCGCAAAGACGCCGCCATCCTCGCCAGTCGTGCGCCGCGCCCCTGCCAGCGAAATGCCTGACGAAAACAAAACGCAGGCAAGTAAAATCATGGTTGTCTGGCCGCCCCAGACAGACTCCCCGAAGAAGACCTTCAATGTGGATGACGAGCTGAAGCTGGTGAAGCCCGCTTGGCCCCCACAGGATGGCGCGACGCAGAAGGACACTGAAGACCGCCGACGCAGCCGGCCCAGCCGGCCCGGCGGCCCGGCGCTGATACAGAAGGGTGACAACGACGCAGATAAATCGGCAAACGGACACCAGCAAGAGAGTACCGACGTCACAGAGCACGAGGGAGCTCCGGTCCCGCAGCTAGAAACAAACGCGGAGGCGAACGCCACCCCAGCACAAGACATCCAAGAACCACCAAGCGCAGATGAAGCCGAGAGAGCCGAAGGGGTGGAGGACAGGGTAGACGAGAAGGACAAGCAAGTGACAGTGAAGGAAGTGCAGGGAGGTAGGAAAGACGTGGAGGTGCGGGAGGGGAAGGAGGAGGTGGAAGTGGAGAAAGTGACCAAGCATGGCGAGCACAACGGAGCTGGAGCCCCCGGTGGGATGGAGAACGGGCAGCAGGAGGAAGCAGCTGCCGACGACACCGTGAAGGTCACTGCGATAGACGGCGAAACAGTGGAGGTCGGGCCGGCGGAAGCGGAGGCGACCAACGAGAATGGCAACAATAACAACAACAACAGCAACAACAACAACAACAACAACAGCAGCAGCAGCAATGACATTGTGCCACAGTGCTCCAATGACCCAGCATTCGACGGACCAGGACGGAGCGAGTTGGCGGGCGATCGACTCCTTCCTTTCACTGATTCGGGCGGAGAAGACGGAGGATTTGTCCTGTGGGATCAGCGTGACGAGGAGCCCGCGTGGATGCCAAACCACGTGCTGCGGATGGCGCAGAGGGACGACGCATTTGTGCCAGAAAGCGCCAAAGGTTTGGACCCCACCCTTGCCGTCTCAGTCGGGGAGTCCGGCGAGACCGTGGCCGCAGACGGGGGACATCCGCCCAGCGGAGGCCCTGCCGAGAGCCTCATGGGGTCAAAGGTCACTACAGCGAGCTTCCTGGAGGATATCTTCGCCGGGCTGAGCTCCACCGACTTGCTCTGCGACTTTAAATGCGACGACTTTGCCGGTGAGATGGCCACGTCCACGGCTACGACGGCCCCCGGGTCGGCGTTGGAAGATCTGTTGGATTTCAGTGCCTGGGGAGGGGAAGATGGCAGCGGCGGCGGCCTGAGCTCCTCTCTGTGGGCCGGCGACGGTGGCGGCTCTCTGACTGCGGAGGAGCAGATCAAAAGGAACCGTCACTACGATGACAGCGACAACTAACTACCACCGTAGTTCAGCCTTGGAGACGGCCGAAAATTTAGATTGCACCATTTAAATTTGTATAATTCGTCCAGAAGATTCTGGGATTAAACCAGCAATGAACAATTTGAGAAATGACAATGTCAATGTCAAAATGTCAATATTTTGTACCACTTTGTCCATGGAGAGATGAACTACGATCATACAATACAATATTTTCCTTGTCTTTTTTTTCTTCTTTTTTGTACTTTCCAGTTCTAGAAACATATATATCTTTGATCTGAGATTCCTCATTTGTTTTGTGTTTGAATGCACCTGGTGTGCAAGGAGTAGCCTCGGGTATGTGTCATGGTTTTAAACACTGCGATTCTCCGAATGCTCTTGTTTTGAAGGAACAGCTCCCTTAAATTTCTCAATAAAGTTTTTCTTCCGCAATTGTTAAAATAAAGTCTTGTGTAACTTGTCCGTGTGATGTGACATTTTGACCGGTTCTTCCGGCAGGTAGGTGAAGGTGGTAATAGCCTGAGCTGTGGCAGAGAGCCTGACCGATGTATGTGCTGTGTGCCTGATGTATAGCTCAGCTTGACAACCTATTCCCAGCCAGTTTTCTGGCAGCTAAAGTGTTATTGATTTCCCAGTGGCCTGGGCTGAGGCGGTTGTCTCGGCTATATACACATGTTTTGCATGAAGTAGCACCAAAGTTCCCTTGGCCTTGTGTGTGTGTGTATTTCAATTTTTATATGTTTTTATTTTGTCAATTTATAGATTGTCATCATGGGAATGGTAAGGAGCAGGGCAGAACTTGTGAACCTTAATTGAAAAGACAAGGGGGCAATGAAAAATGGATGAATGAATGAATGAATGAATGAAACTATGTTGTCCTTTACTGGAATGTTATGGATTCATATTTTGTTGCAGGTCTCATGTTTTGTTTGGTTTTCATCATTTCAACCAGACTAAAAACTACTAGATTTTTACTAACTATTTCAACATGGGCCTATTTCAACACATAAACACACGGATCTGCATTACAATAATTGTGTTTAACCTCTTAGTTATTTTGGACGTATAATAATTGTAATGTGTATTAAACCAGGCCATTTAGTAGGCTATGACATGCCTTAGTTCTCCCTTTGCCCTTGTTCCCCATCCTGATACAACACAGCATCCTTTCTCTCCCTTCCGCTCTCTCTCTCTCTCCCTCTCCGTTGCTTTCGGACGTCTGGATAGGCTGCGATGCTTCTCCTTTAACGCGGCGCTGATTGGATAGCTACGCTGTCATCTGCGGCACACACACACACACACACACACACACACACACAGTCTCCACCACGCTCCACACTTGAGACGAGAAGAGAGAGCGCAGAGCAGAAGCCTGCACACAGTCAGTCATTCATTCAGGCAGTCATTGTTGGACACACCGGTAGCGGGACGCAAGTTGGAATCCAAACGCGGTAGGTTTGTTATTTTCCTCTGCGTTCTTGGAAGTCGCGCGTTGTCTTCGTGTGTCCAGCGTCTTTTGACGTGTTTGCGGTGTAGCGTGCGTTCGCATGTGTATGTGCGTGCGTGCGTGCGTGTATGCGTCAATTGACCCCCCCCCCCCCCCATCACACACACGCGCGCACACACTTATGAATAGTGTCCTCTGCCTCCCCATCAGCGAGGATACTCAAGGAGTAAAATAGTTGCATGTAGCATAAGTCACGCTTTAATTGTTGTATCATCTCGTCCTTTGAGAATTCCTACTTGACATTATTTTTCGCTTTATATATTGAATATTTTTTAAGCATCTATCCTAACCTAGCGGAATTCCACACGTGGGAAGCGTGGACACTATTGCTGCTGTGTAAGCTATTGTGTAGTTGGTTCTTTTAAACTAATGCATTGAATGGATAGACTTCCATCTGCTGTATGTGTGCACATAAAGTCGGCTTCCAAGCGGTCAGATTTCGGCATTCCGCGTGTGAGTGTGCGCGCGCGTGTGCGTGCGAGGGCAGAAAAGGAGAGCGATGCCACACTGCTAAATAATCCCGCTAAGTCGATGAGTAGTACATTGTGGATTTGATAATGCCGCCGTGCTGTTTGCAGCCTAATATCAAGCGGAGTGATTCCGCCAGCTGTTAATCTCCGCCACGACAACATTAGCTGGTGAAGAAAAAACAGCCTTCGTTCAGTAAATTGCATCTGACACATCATGAAAACGCACTGAAGTTTGAATAAAAACTCAACACGATATATAGCCCACAAACGGGGCTGGAATCCAACCATCCAAGAGGTCAAAGCCATTCATGACTCCGGCGTCCTATTTAAGCAGCAGAAAGAGAGAAAAAAAAATCTATTGAGGGATTAACTTGACTGGTTTTGGAGCAGCGGGGTCCACAGCTCTCAACGTCATTTCCCTGCTGTGGTGTGGGACTGGGACACTTATTTCAGTGAAATAAGTGCCTATTTCCCTTGTCTATTTGTCGTGTGTGTGTGTGTGTGTGTGTGTGTGTGTGTGTGTGTGTGTGTGTGTGTGTGTGTGTGTGTGTGTGTGTGTGAGAGAGAGAGAGAGAGAGAGAGAGAGAGAGAGAGAGAGAGAGAGCGCATGTGAGCATGTGCCAGGGCTGATCCTTTTATATATTCTTTCTTATGTTTTATGTTTTTTTTTAGATCAGTGTCTTTTTGACCTTACGTTCCTGCCAAGGCTGTTACCAGCAAACCTGCCAAATTCTCCCATTTGCGCTGCTGGCATCCAACCAGGGACTAATATTGTATGAGTGACTGACTGGGGGGGGGGGGGGGGGGGGGGGGGTAAAAATGTGTTCCCTTTAATTTAAAAAAATGTCCAACCGGCCCCCATTCATCTCCTGTGACAAGGTATTGCACTGGTTTAATCTCAATTAGGACACGGCGGCCTCATCAGAACGCGATGCGCACCTACGCAGGACGCTGCTGGTGGAGTCGATTACGCCTCGTGAGAGCGTCCTGATCTCTGATCACTGTTTCTCTGAAGATCGGTCTGGTCTCCAGCCGGTTATAAGCCTTTTTCAAATATTAAAAAATGCTAGGACCAATCACCGCTCAGATGAGGTATGATAGGACCAATCAGGGCTCAGAGGCTGTATAATAGGACCAAACAGGGCTCGATGGAGGGAGTTTCAGTTCATGACGAACAAGGTAAAAGGATGGACATTAAATGGTAGCGCCAAAGAAAGTCGTAGCGTTCAAGACTGATTTTCTCAGAAATTTACCACATGTTAAAAGATCAACAGAAAATACGCACAGACGCAGTAGAGTAGCCTATGTTTTTGCTTTTTATTAGAGCTTGATTGGCTGGACATTTATAAACAACGTGAGGCCACGCTGCTATTCAATGTGAAACAAACCTGAATATCAGGGAGGTCTCAGGAAGATAAGGTCAGAGAAAGTGCTTTTCCCCCCATTCCTCAACGTCCTACCGCATGTTAATGTAGGTCTCATGTTGGCACGGACACGTGTAATGGTGTGAGGTAACTCATCATTTAAGTGCCCTCGCGCACACACAGCCAGCTCGACCATTGACATTTCAGGGTTTTTTTTTTCCCAATGTACAACAGTTGTGTACAGCGTTTTTCACAGCGCACAAGTTGGCAACGCACACGTACGCGCACACACGCAAATACACACGGGCGCATACCTTGGCTGCTTCTGCATTTTGAAAATGAATTACAAGCCGATTATAGATCAATACGTTGCCACTGCCAAACGCCCCCATTGCTGACTAGTGTGACTCCGATCAATGATTTACTTGATCGTTTATTTCTTTATTTATGAAAATGATAACCGGTCTTTCTTTTTTTTCGTTCTTTTTTTTCTTCTTCAAAGTACGAGAAAAAACCCATTTGCAGTCAGTCATCCAGACAGTCAGGACATGTTCCTGGTTTTTACCACAGTTTTTATGTTGATTGAGTGTGTGTGTGTGTGTGTGTGTGTGTGTGTGTGTGTGCCTGCGTGCGTGCGTGTGTGTGTGCCTGCGTGCGTGCGTGCGTGTGTGTGTGTGTGCGCGCGTGTGTGCGTTCATGCACGTTGTGCAGCCAGTGGGGCGATCGGGGGTGGCTAATTGTCCTGGTTGTAACTTGGTCATTATTATGCGTACGGATAGCGAATTGCCGCGGACAGAGTGAAAGCTGTGTTGGATTAATTTCACACACACACACACACACACACACACACACACACACACACACACACACAAACACACACACACACACACACACACACACACACACACACACACACACACACACACACACACACACACACACACACACATTAAATTGATCTTTGGAAATTCACCACGCTATGTGACAGCGTGTTGGTGTGCAGCCTACAAATTGAACGGCCTTTCTGATGCTCTTTTTTGAATGCAACAGCCTTGGGGTAAAAAGAACGTAGGGCATTTGAATGACGTATCTCGATTAAATGATGTTTTAATTGATTTAGCCTAGCCTTTATGAGTCTGTTCATTTATTAATTCACGTATATTATTTTGTTCTAGTCGGTTGATTCGTCTGTATGTCCGTCTGTCCGATTCCTCTGTCTGTCTGCCTGTCAGTTACAAATGATTGAGGTTGAATCGGAGTTGATGTTGTTGTGCTCTGCGCATAGCGGGGGCAGGGGTGGGGTTGGTGACGTTGATGAATGGCGACTCTATTGAGCGAGTGTGCAAAGATGTATTACAAATCGGCTTATTAACACGTTTGCAATTAACATGCATTTCTTCTGCCGCCGCCCGCTCTTGTCAACCGCGCTTAATGGAAAACTGTGTCATTTTATGCGTTGCCATTTGTTATTGCGGCTCCTGGCATTTCAGGGGTCCCGAGGGGACGTATTGCTTTCAAGTGTCCCGCTTTGGCTTCTAAAATGTCAGCGCTGTTTCATGTCCAAATATCCTCCTTAGATCTTCTTTTAGGAGGACGTGGGTTGTGGAGACCTTTTGCATTTGATGTTTTTCTTCGGTTACGCCGTTTTAGGCCGGCAGTCTTTTGGTTAACCACGGCAGGCTTTTTGGGCAGCGCACACTTCCATTTGTGGGACCCGCCATCTCGCGGGCGTCCTTCTCAGCGCGTTTACATGTTCAGGCTAGAGACGAAGGTTTTGGTCCACTGTGCTGTGCTTTGTTCTCTGTCTCTTTCTTCGTTTCTTCGTTTGGCAGACATGGGGATTGCGTTTCATTGGGCTCAGGGTACGGTCAGGCCTAATCCACCATTGTGTTGTGATAAATGCTCTCTTGCTCTGGACACGGTGGACGGCTCGTGATGTCATCAACATGCGCCAGCACTCTCAGTGGGCGTCATGCTTCAACGCCGCCAGAGGCCAGGCACTGACTTCACCTCAGCACCATAAAACACGCCCTCGGGTGGCTCAGGGGAAAAGTTGCCGGTTCAGGAGAAACCAACACGCTTCAAGACGGGCAATTTTTAGTGCAGCTTAAAAAGCCACTTTTCAAATCTCATGAAATTCAGTAGCAAGAGTCCCGCTAATGAAAACGCCAATTAAAGTGTAACGGTACGAGCGGCCGTTGCATGGTTGTGTTGTTGAGTTTATTTACTGGTTTCCATCACGTGACCACTGCTAACCCCTGGCAGCTAACCAGCGGAAGGGCTATCTAGCATCACATTATATTTTGGGTGTCATTGCCGTCTACACGGTGCAGCAGTAGCTCAGTGGACAGAGCGGGTCGTCCTCTAACCGTAGGGTTGGCGGTTTGATTCCGTCCTCCAACTGTCCGCATGTCGAAGTGTCCTTGAGCAAGACACTGAACGCCAACGTGCTCCCCGGGTGCTGAACACAGCAGCCCACTGCTCCTATGAACCACAGGATGGGCATCCCCACTGCTCCTATGTACCATAGGATGGGCATCCCCACTGCTCCTATGTACCATAGGATGGGTCAAATGAACACAGCAGCCCACTGCTCCTATGTACCATAGGATGGGTCAAATGAACACAGCAGCCCCACTGCTCCTATGTACCATAGGATGGGTCAAATGAACACAGTAGCCCACTGCTCCTATGTACCATAGGATGGGTCAAATGAACACAGCAGCCC
>JAXIVH010000688.1:45000-53514 GCA_036785325.1 Urophycis tenuis
GAGAGAGAGAGAGAGAGAGAGAGAGAGAGAGAGAGAGAGAGAGTATCTTTAGGTATTTCTGACAGTTTGGTTCACTCATGATGCATGATGACAGCAACGAGGAGGTCTGACTTTTAAAGGTTAGGGTGGGATGCAACGCAACATTGAATGTACTTAGTGTGTGTGGGTCTTATTTTTGTTTTGTGTTTTTCATAAAATGCTCTTGGAAGTACCCACAATGCAACAGGCTACAAAGTTGTAGAGTTCTTAAGGGTTCAGCGTGTGTGTTTTAAATGCCGACATAGAAACAGGTATAACCAATTAATCTTCATATTTTATGTGTGACCTGGTGGCTGTGTGTAGCTTGTGCTAATCATATCTGTTGCTCGGTTAGCCAAACAGAAAAATGCTGAACATCAATCTTGTTTCTTCTATTCAGTCCACAAGGAATGTGCAAAAAATACTTTTATACACTGTGCCTATCCTTCCATGTTACTCCAATTTATTTTATATCCAGTTATTTTTCTTTCACTTTTTTGTCCTTTTTCCCCAGTCAGTGTGTGAAAAAAAAATGTTTTGAAAGTATTTCCGCTTTTGTCAAGCCCTGCTGTGCCTACCCTGCCATCATTATTTCCAGAAATAAAATCACAGTTTTGGTTGTAAACTAGATATTTATATTGCTCCATAATATACACAACATAATCTGCTTTTCATTCAGCATCAGGGGAGATGGGAGGAATTGAAAACATTTCTCTTTGTGTTTGCTGGCTTTTAGACTGCGGATTTCAGGCAAGACTCACAGAACCATGAAAGCTACGATAAAAAATGCTTGCTGCTCCTTGTGGCGCTGTTTCGAAGGTCCTCTTATGGAGACGGATGACTCAAGTTACACAAGAATCAGAAACACCTCCCGCTTTTCCCGCATGTCGAAGGAAACCGCACACCGCCTAAGCACGCCGTGTACGCCGCCGTCGTCCATAATATTCGTCCCTCGCTCACTTCTGTTTATCGCACCGTTCATTACGTTTTTGTGGGCCATTTTTCATACTTCATATTTAATCGTCCGCCCGGCTCCATCGGCTTTACTAACACAAGAAAGAGAGAAAGACCGCCGGTAAAAAAAAAAAAAACAATAATCAAACCGATAAATAAAATACTGCGGCCCAACGCGGCGCCCTCAGGAATTACGTGACGGAACATTGATTTTTGTCGGGCCGATATGGCACTCGATCATTTCATTTCACCCGCGCTGCCGTCCTGCCCGTAATGTATTCTTAAGGCGCGCCTGACGTGATGTGTAGCCGTATGATTTTCCCTAATGAATCTCTTATTGAATTTAGCAATGAAAGGACATTTATCTTCGTAGGACTGCCTAATCTTGTTTTGTGTTCCGCGTAACACTGGGATTGGCATTGAATGTGGCCGGGTTGTGATTCATAATCCCATTTTTTGTGTGTGTGTGTGTGTGTGTGTGTGTGTGTGTGTGGATTATGGAAGAGAGCGGTCTTTTTCGGGCCACCTGCGTAATCCATTCATCCGTTGTGTGTCTCTGGGTACGTTTGACGACGGGTCCATGCTAATAAAAAGAGGAGATTAGGATTAAGTCTGGGTTTGGAGAGCTTTTTCCGGTCTCTGCGCATCTCTGTGTGAATTCAGGTGAAGCATGGTTTGAGGGTTGTTTGAGGAAAATTGCTCGTCTACTCAGAGATGTAAGTGTTGTAGCAAGAAGAAATAGGATGTGTAATTAGTATGTCTCTCTCTCTCTCTCTCTCTCTCTCTCTCTCTCTCTCTCTCTCTCTCTCTCTCTCTCTCTCTCTCTCTCTCTCTCTCTCTCTCTCTCATTATGTATAAAAACATACCAAATCCAATCCATATTTACCAGATAATTATCCATGGAAGCAGCAACAGAAACACTGTAACCCACGACAACGCTGTTCTAAAAATAAAGCCCATAACACTTTAGATTAGTTTAACGAGCCCTATTGAAATGCAGCACATAAGATGAGGTTTGACGACTTGATTCATCAAAGTCACGCCACATCTGCAGCTCGTTGTGTGGTCGTCTCTACCATAATTCCATCCTGGATAAGATAATTGTGGGTTAATTGTGACATGGGACAGCTTCAACATATGATATTTTAATTTAACTGGTTGAAAAATGAATCATTTTGCAAATGCTTCCATCCAGAAGGACTCACAGAGATCATATTCAGATATTCAGATGTTATTCACAAGCAAGGGTTTGGGTCATCTTGCTCAAGGATGCCTACAGGTAGGATGTAGAAATGGGAATCAAACACCGTACCAACTTGTCTATGGTCTAAGCCCTTCCAGCTCTTTAATGACCTGTCTCTGTACTGTCTAACCCCTACCTTCTCCTTCAGGACCTGTCGGTACTATCTAACACCTACCTGCTCCTTAACGACCTGTCTCTGTACTGTCTAACCCCTATCTGCTCCTGAATGACTTGTCTCTGTACTGTCTAACATCTACCTTCTCCTTCAGGACCTGTCGGTACTATCTAACCCCTACCTGCTCCTTAATGACGTGTTACTGTCTCACCCCTGCCTGCGCCTTAATGACCTGTCTCTGCATTCACTGTCTAACCCCTGTCTAACCACAATCATCCTTAATGATCTCACTGTAATGGTGTATGCACACATCGAACTAAACAGATGTATTGGGATCTATGGAAAAGAAACACATTATATGAATCATTAAGCAACAACCAAACATTTTGGATCCTGAGTTTTCATCTTTGAAAAAAAGGATTTCACTGATATCGGATAATCGTGATATATGAATTTGGATAACGGTGATTGATGAATTGGGCCTTGCTAACACATTCGTCTCATTACGTTTCTTGATTAAGCGATAAAGCGACACTTGCTCCGTGGCGACCGACTGCGACCTCTCGGGAGAGGCGACGCAGTGACGAGAATTAGCGGCGGAGTCGTTTAATATGTCTGCATTAGCGGCAGCATCTGTTTGAGCTAGCTCACAGCGAAACCACGGCGATGGAGGCCATTCTGAACGCTTCTTAATGTGAAATGTTTGGCCGAGGGGAAGTCATTTGAACCCTATTTTCACTGTACAAAATGAGCTGTTACTCAAAGGTAATATATACACATAGTTGTTACTGTTATTATCATTACATGTGCTGGGATATGCGTATGGTAATGTTTATATATCTATTTCTTTTTCATATTAAACTTTGGCACCCCTGCTAAGATTGTGGCCACTCGCAGTATTGTAAGACCTTTTCGGATGAAAGCAGCCCTAAGATGGCATACATTATTATAACATTGTGCGTTGATCAAACAGCATACATATTGTGAAATTATCGGTTCATCAAATGGAATATATAGTATTGAATTATGCAAAGTGAGCCTTTTTTAAGGCCAGCAGGGTACCGCGCGGCCCCGAGTGATGTCCCACGCCAAACACGCAGTCTCCTCCCCTGGTCCTAAGTGAGCTGGTTGACTAGACAATGTCGCCCGTCCAGGAAGCTCGCTATCAGCGGGAACCCGGCCGACGCAGGCTTCAAAGCGGAATGCCCGCGTGATTCCCCGGGCGATAACAAGCACGGGGAACAGCGTGGAGCCGGGCCCGCCTCACCTCTGTTTTTCTCCGTCGCTCTCTCTTTCTGTCGTCCTCTCTCTTTCTTTCTTTCTTTCTTTCTTTCTTTCTTTCGTTCTGCCTCTATTACTTTCTTGTCTCTCTCTCTCTCTCTCTCTCTCTCTCTGTGTGGGTTGTTCCATCTCTGTTGAAAGATAGTTAATCATAGATATATATACAGTATATATAGTATACATACATATATATATATATATATATATATATATATATATATATATATATATATATATATATATATATATCCACAAACACCACATGTTATCTCAAGCCTTGACATGATATGAGTAACTATCCACGATAGTATTGCAGGCTTCTCAGAGAGAGGAATATAAATGGTGGCGTGTGTCATTTCACAGATGATGCTCTCCTTGTTTGATGGTTCAGCGTGCAGCGGCAGCGCTGGCGCCGTGTGCTCTGCCAGGCAAACTACATGCACGCACACGCACGCATGCACGCACACACACACTCGCACACACACACACTCGCACGCACGCACACTCGCACGCACGCACACTCACACGCACACACGCACGCACGCACACACTCTCGCACGCACGCACGCACGCACACACTCTCGCACGCACGCACGCACGCACACACTCTCGCACGCACGCACGCACACACACACACTCGCACGCACACACACACTTGCACGCACGCACGCAAACACACACTCGCACGCACACACACACTCACTCGCACGCACGCACACACACACTCGCACACACACACACACACTCGCATGCAGCAGGCACACACACACACACACTCGCACGCAGCAGGCACACACACACACTCACACGCACGCATGCACACACACACACACACACACACACACACACACACACACGCACGCACACACACACACTCACACGCACGCACACACTCGGCCCTTGAATGATGGTGGCGGGATGTTGAGTAATCGGCGTGGAGTGCCTCAAGTAGGGCCCTGGGCCGTTCGTCACCATTAGGTGGGCGAGCGGCAGTGTCAGAGAGCGGGTGGTGGGGGGGGGGGGGGGGGGTAGCCGGAGATATCCAGGGTCCGCGCAGCGGGGGCCCAGCCTCACTGCTTCACCCCTGCCCACCCTGAACGCTGCCCCCCGTCGTCGTGGCTCTGTATCCTAAGGGATGCGTTCCGCCACTGGGCAGGCACAGGGCGCCCGCGGTGCCGCGGGCGCCGTGGCGGCAGGGGGGCAGTCGCTCAGACGAAAGCGCTGTATGTGTGATGGGAGGAGGCACGCGGGAGTAATACAGAGTCGCCGGACGGCCGGCCCACCAGAACCGCCCCCCCCCCACCCCGCCGTGCAGCCGGCTGCGTGCGCGAGGAACACCACGCACGCCATCAAAGTAACCGACCGCCGGCCCACGTCCTCGCTGGCGGGGGTTGAGAGGATGAAAGACGATGAGCGCGCTTGTGTCGTTAATTTTCCCTTCTGTGGGAACTTCAAGAACACAGCTGAATGTACGACCATTATATCCTGTCATAGTTGCAGCTCGTACTGTATATATACACATTAATGTGTATATATATATTAATGTGCATATTTTTATGACTGGTCATAGGTTTGTAGTCTGCTGTGTTTGTGTGTGGTTTTGCTTCTCCTTTTCAATCCCATATTGTATATATACATTTATCAATGTATATATACATTAATGTCATACGGTCTGTGTATGAATAGGTGAATAAACGTGTGCGTGCGCACACTCGTGGGGGAACGTGAGGCACAAAACGTGCAGTGCTCTGTGCGGTCGCTGGTTGGAAAAGCACCGTATGAATGCAGTCCCGTTACCACACATACATATGAGCGCTGGTTAGTCGGTGTAAATCACCAGACCAGTTCAGATGTGGCCCTGTCTGGGTCGTAATGCGTGATGGATTGTGGCGAAACGCGACGCTTCCCGTGGCCACGCTGCGATTGTTTCGCTCTCGGTTTTGGTGAATTCCGGGACGCTTTTGCTTCACGCCTCGCTCGTCCTCCATCATCGCCACCACCTTCCCCTCAATGGGTCCATTACCTTCCTCTTTCTCGTCTTCCTCCTCTCCTGAGAGGCTGGGATGGAAAGGGGAGGAGGGGGTGGGGGGGTCCAATAACTGGTCTTGGTTTCAGAAATATGTGACAACCCGGCATTCTGGGAGTTTTGCCACTGTTGGATTTCAGCTGTGTTATACTTGTATTCGTCACTGTATTTATTTATAGATCACACGGTGCTCATGCTGTGCGTCTCTGTTATTGAACGGCTTGGAGCGAGTGTGTGTGAGGGGGGGTCACTTGGGGAGCACAACGTAAACGTGGACAGCCGCGTGTTTCCGTGCTAGCAGGCCGCGGGGGCAGAAACAGATTCTTGTTGATGTGCGCAGGATTACTGGCGCCGGGCGCCGCCAAGCCACGTGGTTCCACGGCAGGAGCTCAACATGTTGAGACATGTCGAGTGACAACATGCCGGCCATGGGGGGGGGGGGGGGGGGGGGCGTGAGCCTCTCAGGGAAAGCTGTGGATATAAATATAGCAAACACTCAACTATTTATCATATTTATGCTGCTTGTCTTAAAGCTCAATCAGACCAGCCTGGTGAAATAATGTAAAAATGTTTTTGTTTTTTCTTGTACAGAAGTGACATTTCTGTCATGAAGGATATTATTCATTTATATAATGTTATTATTAATATTGTTATGTTAATATTGCTATCACAATTAAGTAAGTAGTAGACACTTTTATTTTGTGACTTGAAGTGACTTCAGAGAAGGGTTGTTAGGGAGCAGGTGTTAGACAGTACAGAGACAGGTCATTAAGGAGCAGGTAGGGGTTAGACACTACAGAGACAGGTCATTAAAGAGCAGGTAGGGGTTAAACAGTACAGAGACAGGTCATTAAGGAGCAGGTAGGGGTTAGACAGTACAGAGACAGGTCATTAAGGAGCAGGTAGGGGTTAGACAGTACAGAGACAGGTCATTAAGGAGCAGGTAGGGGTTAGACAGTACAGAGACAGGTCATTAAGGAGCAGGTGGGGTTAGACAGTACAGAGACAGGTAATTAAGGAGCAGGTGGGGTTAGACAGTACAGAGACAGGTCATTAAGGAGCAGGTAGGTGTTAGACAGTACAGAGACAGGTCATTAAGGAGCAGGTAGGGGTTAGACAGTACAGAGACAGGTTGTTAAGGAGCAGGTAGGGGTTAGACAGTGAAAATAGAGACATGTCTTTAAGGAGCAGGTAGATAGTTTAAGGGCATATTTGATGACTACAGATAAGGCTGTGGACATTGGGGATCGACCACAGTAACTTCATGCTGTTTCTTAAGTTTCTAAGACAAGTCGATGAAGACAAAGTCAAATTTTCATGTGAGTGGACAATAAAGAATGTCTAACCATTGTCATAAATTAAACATATCAAGAATTTAAAACATTTATAGCGGACATGACGTCACCGGGGGAGGCACAGGTGGCAGAAGCATGTTTAATTGAGGTCAGGGTAAAGTCTACATACAACAGACACCACCATGACCGCCTCACACAAACACACACACACACACACACAGGCATGCACACGGACACTTTTAATCACTTGTTCCCTGTTGGCACCTGGTCCCGGTCTGTGTTGCATCCACAAAACAAAACAAAACAAAACAAGGAGCACATCAGAAGAAAATGATAATAAAGATTTGTGATGCAATGAATTGTGAGCCCTCCCCAATGGCTCAGACATCGTCATGGTGACTTGGCATTCTGCCGTATCCCAGGCACACACACACACGCACACGCGCACACACACACACACGCGCACACACACACACACACACACACACACACACACACACACAAATGGCAAACGAACAGTCAATTACCGCGGCTGTTGATAATAATGGGGAATGAATGGAAACTGATGTATTGGACTGTACATAATCAGCTTTTCACTCAGGTGGGCGGTGTGTGGGTGTTGTGTGTGAGCGTGCGTGTGCAAGTGTGTGCGTTCGTGCTGTGTGTGTGTGTGTGTGTGTGTGTGGGAGTAGGCAACAAATCCGATGCCAAATGTCCGACTTTTGCTCCCAGAATCCTCTTGGGTGTCGTTGAACGCCGAGGACCAAAAAAAATAAAACCGCGGTTGGGTTATCTCAGTGGAAGGCCCGCCTTGCTGTCTGAATCCAACCAATTGGAAGGCAGGGTTAACCCTTCCACAGAAACTGGATTCTTAGAATTTGATTTGCCATTGGAGATATGTTTCTATAATAACTACGTCTTCGTATAAAATGAACACATTTCCAAAAAAATAAATAATCAAAGTGTTGCACAGTTTATTTTTCATAAATTTATTCATAAGTTAATGAAATATCTCAAATCAGGCTTTGGGCAATTACAAGTTACGGGAAGTCTACAATTTAAAATATACTTACTCAAAAATGCATTTTCTGTCAGCGACTTTTCGATTAGTCTACTCTAATTGACTAATTTGTGTTGTCACAAATTAGCATGGTGCCTGTTTGATTCTTGGCAGCCCCTCCGGGCTTCAATGCTGAGGTGCCCTTGAGCAAGACACACGTCAAGTCCTCTAACCAGCCTTCAGGCGAGTGTGCGGTCGGCATGAGTGAGTGACATCGCTAGGGGCGACCGTGCGTGGGTGAATTTCAGGCATTCATTGTGAATCATCCTGGATGGTGATAATGGCAAGGAAAGTGCGGCATAAATATGCTGGACGCGGTCGTTTTTCCACAGCTGATCTGTTAGCGGGAGTATATAACTTTGACATCATCATTTTTATATTGTGGACTTAACGGTTATGCTCCATAAAGACGCGAACACTGTCGGGAAATGGACTTGGTTATAAAGGGGGTGTGGGTGTTGGGGGTGCTAAGGGAAAAAAACACTTGAGGCTTCATCTCTCTTAACAAGCTTGTTAAAGTCC
>JAXIVH010000689.1:0-2500 GCA_036785325.1 Urophycis tenuis
AGTAAGCGTCACCGCTCCCTTTGATGATAACAGCGACGGCAGCGCCGTGTGTGTTTTTACGTGTTTTAAGAGCTGCAGCCCCGGGGGTCCTCTCTGAGGCAGTCGGCCCCTTATGGATGGCGGCGCTCGTCCTGGTGCACAGTCGTGGTGATACGCCGTGCGTGTGTGCGAGTGTGGCGCACTTGTGCAACGCACTTGTGCAACGCACTTGTGCGCTTTCCGTCGTGCAGAAACGGCTTTTTTCTCAGGCGCCGAGGGTCAAAGTGCGTGCCACGTCCCCCGCGCCATGCCGGGAATGAGCGTGTGGGCCTCGCTCAGTCTTCACGGCTCTCGGGGGCCGACTCCAGAAAGTCGCAGTCATTGTGTGTCAGCCGTGAGGCGGAACAAAGACATTTCCCCTCGGAGGAACTTTGGGTTCCTGTCGATAAGGAGGCCCGCGTTCTCCAGCCGTAACCCGTGTTTATGTGCTGCCTTCATTCTGGGTGTGTGCGTGTGTGTGTGTGTGTGTGTGTGTGTGCATGCGTGTGCGTGCATGCATATTGTTTGTGTGTGCATGTGTGGGTGTGGGGTGTGTGGGTGTGTAGGTGCTCGCATGTGCGTGTGTGTGCGTGTGTGTGTGTGTGTGCGTTGCGTGCGTGCGTGTGTGTGTGTGTGTGTGTGTGTGTGTGTGTGTGTGTGTGAAGGAGGAGGGGTGGGCTTTACAGTGGAGTGCGACATAAGCGCCTGCTCTCTCCAATGCAACAAGTGGCGTCTGTATAAATAGAACCTCTCTTGAAAGAAACATCAAAGTGCATGAGGGGGGGGGCGGGGGGGGGGGGAGACGGACATTTAAGCCCCAAACTGTGTACGTGCACGTATGCGTGTGTTTGTGAGTGCACAGCATTTTCATATGTACGCACACACACACACAGACATTAGCGGTGGCTAGAACACAGTGTTATCTCACCAAACCTCCTCAATGGGGACACGCTTTCATTCCATTCGTCCGTGAGAAGATTAATAAGCGTTTAGCGTCGGCGAGAAAAAATAGCAGCGCCGCGACGCCGCCAGTGTCCCTGCATTCCCCCCCCCCCCCCCCCCCGCAGCCTGTTGACCGCGTCGGGTGACATGGCGAACGGAGGCCAGAGCGGGTATTTAGTGAGGTGTGGACACTGGGGCTGCACTGGGAGGGGGTGGGGGGGGCGGTCGCTGGGAGCATGCGACACCAGTATATTATTAAGGCATGTGCGCCATGCAGCTTTTTTTTTTATGTGCACACGGACGCGTTTCCACACACACAAGCCTGATTATGTGTTTGCATGCCGTGCAGCTGCTCGCCCAAGCTGTCCGGTGCCCACCACTCCAGGTGGGCATCGGAGGAGAGCTACGTGGTACATTTTGGATGATTAGGATAAACACACACACACACACACACACATAGACGTGCAAGCGTGCACACACACACCACACACACACACGACACAGACGTGCAATCCCTGTGCAGCAGCTCATCTGCATGCACACGTAGAGGCACAATTACAACAGTTGGCTCGCTGGGAGAGACCTCAGACCATTATAATTCCAAGGCGCATGACTTTTCCCTTCATTTGTGCCACCTTTTCTATTTGCACACCTTCGGAGGTGCTCCCTGAGCGAGTTGAGACAGGGAGAACGAGGGAGAGCCATATATCATGTGAGAGACTACTAGTTTGCTGCTGACACAAGGACTACACAGGCATCTCTCAACATACAAGCCAGCCCACGCATTAACCCCTTTCTGATCTTCTCTCTCTCTCTCTCTCTCTCTCTCTCTCTCTCTCTCTCTCTCTCTCTCTCTCTCTCTCTCTCTCTCTCTCTCTCTCTCGTGCTGATGAGGTGAGGCCATGTGATGGCGTTCACTCTCAGATCTGCTGCATCCTGCTACTGAAAATATACAACTCCTGAGAACACTGGGATGACCTTCACGCGGCTCTCCCAGGGGCCACCGGGGGCAGCAACAGCCCCCTGTCTGCTGCCCTTCCTGGATGGTTAACGGTGGCTAATTGCCAAATAGCCCCTCAAAGAAAGACTACATCTGTACTGGTGATTCACTTAGCATGGAGTGTTGAGTCCCAGGCTTTATCTCCTTGGGTTCCCACGCCTGCACTGCACGCCGTGGGGACAGTTTTAGGCAAGGGCGCCTAAGGTTAGCTTAGATTAGCCTGAGAAAGAAGGCCTATCTTAGTCGATGTGGGTGCCTCTGTGTGTGTTTGTGTGTGTGTGTGCGTGCGTGCGTGCGTGCATACAGGTGTTAAAGTGCATGCACGTGTGAAAGTGCACGCACACACACATGCACACCCGTATTAATATCAAGCGTGCTTCCGATGAGCAGGAGGTCTTCGCCGTGAGCATTCTCCAGCGTGTAAGGAGGTGAGACCTAGCGTCTCACGTCAGCGCTGGGTCAGAAACCACACGCCGACGACACGGGAGCAGATTCTTCGGTTCGCCCGATGATAAAGTCTAAGTAGGAGGAGGAGGAGGC
>JAXIVH010000689.1:10000-37500 GCA_036785325.1 Urophycis tenuis
ACACACACACACACACACACACACACACACAAACACTTATGATGCATATTTATACTGCAACAGTGTGCCACAAGAAGCCTAAACCAACAACATACCGTAAAACAATACTCTCTCCCATCATACTCAACTTTATTCCTGTAATGGCTCCTGTGGTTTTGTACTTCGGTCACATAGAAATCATGCAACAATTCAGAGAAAATGCATTGGGGACCAAAACGATGTCCCACCCGAACTCACACACACAACTTGTTTTTCGTCATCACTAAACCAGAGTCCAAAGGACGCATCAGTGGATGCAACTCTTCCATGAAAGATGGCCATCTTCTCGCCGCAGTTGGACTGTGCTTTTAATTGCTTTCACGTTTGCGTGACAGCTGTGCCTTTTCTCCCCCCCCCCCCCCCCCCCCCCCCCAAAGGTGTTCTGGTATGCCTCCATATATAGACAGACTTTGCAGTTCTGCAGAGCAGGGAAATGTTATTACCTTACCGATAGGAAAGCCATGCCACATTCACTCTGATCTCGTGGCAGCTATATATATATATATATATATATATATATATATATATATATATATATAATTATAAGATAGTCTATTAAAATCAATATTCTCACAGAGCATTTCACTCGATTGCTTATGGATGGCTATTGCCAAATTCACTCTCAAATTCAGACAGCGCTGAGATTCACACAGACAAAGAAATGGAAACATCTATCTCTGGTTGCACTAGAGATGGTGTCACTGTTTATTGGACACCAGTCAGATAAAGTAAATAAGAGATAATATTTGAAGTTGTAGGGATGAGGACCCTTCAGACATAGTCTGGACAAGACCTTTACCACAACAACGCCTGGTGTGTAGGATTGTTAACAGAACATTTGCCTCAGGTAATATGATCACCCAGATTGAAATCAAGCATACCATATTGATATGGTAAGGTGTGTTTTGCACCTGGGATGTACGGTAAATGTCTGCATTTATATGCGGCACTCAAATTAAATGCCATGTGTTGCTCAATTCCCAAGTGGCGATGAGCCAGTCTTTGTCAGTGAGTCCCATTCATCAATAGTAACTACCCTTCACTTCAATAGGTCACCAAAGTGGATCTCCCACTTTACTGCTTTAAACGGCTTGACTTTGGCCCGCAGAGATCTCTGGCAGTCTCAAACTTAATGAAGTGATGAACGAGGTGTCCTGCAGGATTTTCTGGCATTCGGGGGGGTGACACACGTCTATAAACCTTTCAAAGTCTTGTGCAAACAAACTGCTTTTGTTTGCAATAGCGTAATAGCTTTTTTTTCATTACTTGTGTAATGAAAAAATATCACCTCCGTTAATGAAAAGGTCAGGGGAAAAGTTAATCTGCTGAGGCAAACACAATCTGATAGCATGGACCAGATAAAAAGCATCATGGTTAGCGTTGAGGCGGAAATACCATCCCTGTTTGAGGTGCCTTTGGCAGTATCCACAGAAACCCCCTGTAGTATATAATGGCATTGCATACTCAACCTTCAAGCTAGGTATTGTGGTCCAGACCTCCACCAGGCTGCTTTAGCTGGGTTCGCTTAGCACCAGCTTCTCCTGACCAATGGGTCTCCTGATCAATCGCCCCACCGATGGTTTCGTTAGATCAATGTACTATCAATGGAGATCAATGTACTATCAATGGAGATCAATGTACTATCAATGGAGATCAATGTACTATTAATAGAGATCAATGTACTATCAATGGAGATCAATGCGTCAGGAGACTTCAGCCACCCTCACTGGTGGACGGAGCCGGAACTCAATTCAACAGATTTCAAACCCTAAGAAAAATAGAAACTGCGGTCTAAAACCACAGATTCACATCTGTTTAGTCTGCTGCCACTGCTGTCGTCTCGCTAATAGGGAGAGATTTGATGAGGAGCTCAAGGCTGTGTGAAGGCCAGTGTGTTGTATCGTGCAACATAGTATTGCATGACTTTATGTTTTGGAGTGCTTGCCCATGAGTCTGATAAAAAGTGCAGAGACATACACGAGTCAAACATTCATACACACAGATTTAGTTTACACTAACTAGGAAGGCCAAACCATTTTTTTAATTTATTTATTTATTTATTTTTATTTACAGTTTCTGTTTTTGCAAAATAGGCCAGAAGAGGGCAGCAACATTCTATTTGCAAACACAATGAACCAAGTACAACATTGAGCGAAGACAAATGGGCTCTCCAGGGGACGGGTCGGCCTTGGGTATAAATGTTCTAATAGGCCTACATAATAAACACGTTTAAAAACTGCACAGCCCTATGCATTGCCGTTCCGAAGACTTTACTGTGACTCACAGAGCTTCGACTGCCCTGTCGATTCCCTTTCATCCCTATCCTGAGGCACCTCGGCCCAGGAACACACTTGCCTCTCCAACGTGGACGGCAGCCCAGCGATGGGAGTGCTTGCACCACAAGCTCACTGGGCCTCATAAATAACCGACGTCCGCGACGCCTTCCTTTGGTTGTTGGACCCGACGAGGAAAGACGCCAAAAAGTAATGAAATACACGGCTGCAAAAACACCCTGACCCGATTGTCCAGCCTGTCATCACTGTATTTTAAGATCTGCGTATGGCAAGTATGGCGGTAGACCAAGAACGCACCATGAGCAATGTAAAAACAAACCGGAAAGAATCAATACAATGCCCCTGCCCTGCCCTCTTCTTATTCCAATGCATGTCGATTTGGCCTGATGCGTTGACTTGATTGACTTAACAACACCGTTAAATGGCTTTTAACTCCAAAGAAACGGGCGGCGCGTCTTGGTTGCGGCCCGGTTGGGGTTTTATCGCGTGTGAAAGAAGGGAAATGGAGCGGGCGGATTGGAGGAACCATTCCTTTGGAGAGAACTTGATATGTTTCACATGAATCACCGTGACATGGACAGACTGAGCAGATACAGATACAGATACAGATACTGAAGCACGCACGCACACACGCATGCACACACACACACACACACACACGCATGCACGCACACACGCATGCACACACACACCCACACACCCACACACGTGCACACACATACACCCACACCCACACACAAAGAAGAATAAGCCCGGCAAGCACCAAAGCAAATGGGACTGAGATACTTCATTAAGATTGCAATATCGGTGTAAATCCCTAAACTTCGAGCTATGAAGTACAAAGTAGAAACCTCAAATAAAAAAGTAATTCTTGAAAAAATTACTCAATAATGTTCATGATATTCACTTACTTCAATATTGTTGGCTAGAAAATATGCTCTACTGTCTGGCTCTCATTTTTCAACTGCATCCCATAAACGCCAATTTGAAAAGACACCCACGTTGGGGCTGCTGGCTGAGAAGCTGACAAGCAAACAGGTCCCAGAGTTGAATTCGATGTCTGGGCAAAAAAAAAGTTTTTTAAATGAGCGAATGTTTGTCACAAGCATCTTGATTTTCCGCCTACAAACCAACCCTGTCCACTTGAGTAACCTCTCTGTGTAACGGGTTGAACAAAACAAAAAATAATAGCACTAAAACAAAGTTGTGTAATTATTGTTTGTTTTTGCCGTGCCGTACGGGGGCTGGTTCTGGGGGTGGGGGGGGGGGGGGGGGGGAGTCAGTTTTTAATGGTCTTTTCTTTTCTTTTTTTCCTGTCGATGGCTTTTTTTTTTCGTTTTTTTTTTTCGTATTGCTTTTTGGGAAGAGCAGCATTACTCCCACGTCACAGTGTGTACCAGGAGAGAATGTGAGGCACGGTACGCTCCAGTCATAAATAACTTCTTCAGCCTTTTCACAGGAAGCCAGCGGCAGAACTCCCAGGGACTGCCACACACCACTGCCCTTTTCTCTCTCTCTTTCTCTCTTTCGCTCTCTCACTCTCTTGCTCTCTCACTCTCTTGCTCTCTCGCTTTTTCTCGCTCTCTCTCATCTTTCGTTCTTTCTTTATGCCGCCACAATCTTTGTTCTCTCACTGTGTGTTCTTTCCATGTGCAAAAAAGGGTCATTGAAAATATTTCAATCATTGCGATTTTCCGGTGCAACACACTGGCGTCTGATGTTTGAGTATGTCTTACTGAATAACAATTCTGGTGATATTATTATTCCAAAATGTGGACTGTGTGGCGATACGACACAAACACATCATTGTTTTTGCGCCATTTTGCATGATAGTTAGCTTTCCTTGTTTCAGAAGCACACACACACACACACACACACACACACACACACACACACACACACACACACACACACACACACACACACACTCACACTCACAGATGTGTTTCCAGATGCTGGGACGGACGTGGACCTCTCTGGAAAGGGACCCGCTTCCGGGAGGGAGTGAGACGAGCTCCGAGGAGAACGTTGTCAGCTGCCGAGTGATCTGTAGAGTTACAGATGTTCTGCAGAGGCCAAGCCAAGAGGAGGACGACCACCAGACGTCGTCTCAGATGCTGAAAACATTCTCAATGCACGATGCAGACGCACCTGACTTGAAAGATGAATTTGCATTGACTTTTGTCTTTTTTTGCATTTGCCTCGTGTTAGAAAATCTTTCCATATATAGAGCATGTCTCCTTGGTTTCACTGCAAATAATCTTTTTTTTGATCACGGTAAACCGAGACTTGCTTACACCTCGATAAGTATCAAAGCGCGTCAGGACGAACATCTCCCCTGCGCCTGGCGCAGATATGCAATATCACGCTGGTCTATTCATGAGTTACTAATAATGTTACAGCTTCAGGTGCAAACGATCCGGACCAAAAACACTCTAATACATTCCTAGATTCATTCCTAGTGGATAGATCATAGCAGATTTGCAGGTACACATACCGTTGATTCTAATAACGTCCGCAACTGAGTTGTAGGCCCAGCATCATAAATCTAGAGGATTTCCTTGTTTGGCCTTCACTCCATTGAGAACGGAATTTCTTGTGACTCTTTTCCTCCTGCCTTTTCTTTCTGTTTCTCGTTAGCCTTCACTAGCAACCCCCCCCCCCCCCACCCCCCCCCCCCCCACACACACACTTCCTGTATCCCTCCCATCTTACTTTAGAAATATATTTAGCATCATGTACCTGTACTGCTCATTTACCAACCCTTGACATGTAAACATATCTTTCCTCCTCACAACCCATTCATTCCTGGACCTGAACCGCGGACCTGAGAGCACCTGACCAGGCACTGTCTCACCTGAACCCGCTTGTGTTCACATCGGGATCACCATGGATACGATTGTTCTCGTCCTTGCGGTGCACTCTAACAGGATGGAAGAGGTGTTGTTGTTTCCAGGTTTGTTTGTTTTTTTTTCGGGTCTTTTTGGCTGAACTGCAGTGAAAACAACCCAGCCACCCCGCTCGGCCCCTCTGCCTCACCTCTTGTCACTTAGCTGCTGTTGGAGGCGTCGTTGACACTCATCTGCACTGAACTCGCGTACCTCTATTGTTTGCGATGGGCCAGAGCTGTGCGGTCTGACCCGCGTGTCTTTCATCATGGTCTGATCATTACCAGTACCTGTGGCACCGCCCAGAAGGACCCACGGCCGCGCCCTGAGGCCCTGGGTGCCCACAGGTCATCACAATGTCACAATGTCACAATGTCACCCTGTGGCAGGCAGGGCCTCGTCTTACCCTCTCCTCGACACTGTCCACGGACCGCAAGGAAAACAAAACAAGACGAGGCGCTTCTCCCGCCCCGTGCCCGATTGGAACTCGAATGCCAGCCGCCCCTTCGCCCGCGCGTTGACCGCGCCGTGTCCCCCGCACGCCCTCAGCTAAGCAACAACTTCCCACTCTCACTTCTACAAAGTTGCCAACATGTGATGCCTGCCCTGGGTCCCGTGCCCCACTGCGGTCAGCTCGAACCCTTGACCGCGCGGGGACCCTGCCACCCCAGGAGGTCACTTAGTTTTGATTCCCATTTCTGACTCTTTTAAAAACCCAAGCGTGTGCCCGTGCCAGGGCTTCTCTTCTCCTCTCCTCTCCTCTCCTCTCCTCCTCTCTTCTCCTGGCCTATACGTGAACTGCGTGGTTGCACAGCTGGCGGTTCTGAAAGGGGCCGCTCTCGCTGCAGGAATGTCCCGACGTTTTGCCGATCGCTGTTCACCAAGCATGCAGAGTTTACCTCTCTGAGGACAGATGACCGACTGAAAACAACAGGTGCCCCCACTCGCCCCCCCCCCCCCCCCCCTCTGCCTCATGGAGATGAAGAGGTGAACTGTCGGTAGCCATGATGACGTCACATCACCCCTCTGGCTGGGGCCATGATCGCTGAGATTTTTGGGGCATAACCCTGATGTGTTCCTCTTATTGATGCACTTCTCCTTTCGCTGACCGTGTAGGACAGCTGTTTCCGCTCCGAGGGCTCCGCTTTGGTTTTTGGTGTTATTAACATTCATTTAGTTGGAACTTTGGAGCTTTCTCATCAATACGATATCTTTCTGATCAATACGTCGAGAAGTCATCATCTCGATTTGTGATGGGAAAAATGCGGAATAGTGAATTGCGTAGTAGCGCAATGTATCAGCGGGTGTAGATGCATTGGTTTGCAAAGTAATAGTCAATTATAATGTGAACAATAGTAATGATGCAATAATACATGGCACTTGAAAATACATTTGCCAAAAACCTTAGATGCATTTTGAGATACATATGTATATTATTATGTTAGATGCATATAGATATATATGGGTGTATATATATGTAATTACATTTTGGAGAGAAAAAAAAAAGGAAGGTCAGCTTTTGATAAGAGCGTATGCCGGCTCTCAAGGTCCTCGCTCAACCAAATGAGAAAATACACTTCGGGGGACGCCTAAGTCACGCAGCAGAGCAGTGTACAACCTGTCCCCCGTTCGGCCCTGCTGCCGGCGCACAGGTTTCGCCACAACATAAAGGGCACCTGTTGTTGGTTACGTGATGTCAAAAAGAGGTTGGCGAATGTCACGTGTAGCGGTTGAAAGCCGGAAGAAAAGAAAAAAAGCAATTATCAAAATAGGATTTGGAGACGGGTTGACACGAGCGCCATCATAATTCTGCATGATTATCCCAGCGGGTGTAAGTATGGTATTTCCAGAAGATCTTGGTATTTTCTCCTTCGACACAAAGGGAGGGGAGAGAGGTGTTCTCTTGAATGTGCACACGCATGTACTCTCGCCCGGGCACACGCACGCCGGCAAGTGCATTCACAATAAAGTGACTCATCCTCCCCGAGAGATGACGCGCAGCCATCCGAATAACGCACGGCGCATTGTATCTCACCGCGCATCGCGGTGAGATACAATGCGCCGTGCGTGATGATGGCTGCGTCTCATCTCTCGGGAGGACTCATATATATATATATATGCATCTAATATAATAATATACATATGTATCTCAAAATGCATTTAAGGTTTTTGGCATCCTCCCGAGAGATGAGACGCAGCCATCCGAATTACGCACGGCGCATTGTATCTCACCCCTATCTCACCGCGCAGTGAGTGCGCGGTGAGATACAATGCGCCGTGCGTGATTCGCTCTGGCAAACATGTTGTTGACAAACACAAAATTGTACGAAACCAAAATATAGGTATGTATTTTACGAGAGCTGACTTCGTAGCGCTTCATTGTTTGGGTCTTTCTGCAAGCAATGTAGCGTAAATGAAATATATCCACCATCCAACAATTCGGCGCAACGCTGGAGCGGGGTGTTGGGAACACAGCCGCTCTGTCCTCACTCGCTCTGAGCCGAAAAATTGAGTTTGCTTGTAAGTTTCATCAATTCAACAAGGTTAATTTAATGTCATTATAACATGAATTCAATGATGAATTGATTTTTTTTTAAAGTGACAACAGTAATAGCGTTAATAGTAAATATAATAACACGCAACCAACATTTAGGGCAAAATCAAACTAATATAAAAAGTGCTGCACGGCCCATTGTGTCGAAACGCAGTGAGATGTGAACGCAGGGTAGTTGAAGCGTTGAAGCAAGTAATGCCCGGTTGAGTGAGAGAGAACGCCTGAGTCAGTGAAATGCTGCAATGACCCTTCTTTTCTTGTTTCTTTTTCGCACAGTGAAATAATACAAGAAAAGTACTTGAAGCCACGACTGCACTGGAGGCTGCATGGGATACCCCCAGAGTCGTTTAGAAGTCTACCTCTCCTCTTGAGAAACAAGATAAGAAAGAAACGACAACCTATTCACGCGCATTATTCTGGAACGAACGTCAGTCGAATCAATAAATACACAAATAAAAAAAAATCTGAGAAAGCGCGTGGGTAGTCGACACCGCCACACTTCATCCACCAGCACCGCGTGCCAAAACCCGGCGCCCCGCAGCCTCTCTTGTGCCAGAACACTCGCCACACACTGGCTCTCACAGCGGAGGCGGGGGGGGGGGGGGGCGGGAGGAAATTAAACCATCCAATTAAGACAGCACAGGAAACGGCGAGGCCGGCGGTGTCGCGTTACAACGGTCAGGTGGGACCTCCGGCTCCGCCAGGCCTTGCGTCGCGCCTCGGTCGGCTCAGTCCCCGACATCCTGACAGAAAATATAGGAAGTAGGAAGGGAGCGGCAGGCCACATTCATCACTGGACCGATGACATGGGTGGGGGGGGGGGGGGGGGGCAGCTGAGGGCGTGACGAATGGGAGGGGGGGGGGGCGCAGACCTCGTGGCCCCCCCTGAGGACGTGAGGGGAGCCACTGTAATGTCATCAAAGCTTTGCGAGGCGCGCTTTGTGAGGAATGAACCACGACGTGGGGTCCCGTTATCGGGACAGTGCGATGCGCGACCGGGGGTGGTGATGTGGCCGGGGGGGGGGAGGGGGGGGGGCAAAGCAGAAGTTGCGGATCACTGCCAAAGAGCCGAGGAGTGATGCCTTATACCGCAGTGCTGCTGAGATACGCGTCTTCCTTTCGTCTTCCTTTACGACTTAGATCGGCTGAAATTCAGATGTATTCTTCCGCAGCGATTCGAGGATGTTGTTTTTGTTGTAGCCGACCGTTTTTAATGTGTGATGATCTGTTTGCTCATCGATTGGGAACTGTTGACAGGCTGGGGTGAATGCACACCCTCGGAACCTTTTACTGGCCAATCGGGATCAAGAATTAAACACACTGTACTATATACTGTATGGGGTTAACGAAGAGGCCTGCTAGATTTGGAATCAGAGGCTGCAGAGGTGAATGGTGGTTGCTTGTGGCACCGCCAGTGAAGAGGTTTGGCTTTATTTTTCAGAACACATTGCAGCATTAACGACCACCATCACTAAGACTGCAATGCAGGAGGAGGATGGAGTAGTGGTTTCTGGGTTTTATCCCCAATGACCATAATCTACCTGAAGGCATCTGTCAGCAAACGTGTCTGCTAAACAACAAGAAAACAGTCATTGTAGTCTGTAAATGCATGCAATTCAAATGCAGTCCAAAAAGCAGGGTTTGAACACATAAAGGGTAGAACTGTAATGGGGCCGAAGATAGCGGTGGCGAAAAAACATGACCGTAAACCTGAACCCAAATCACCGCAACGTCTGATAGATCACTCAGTTCCTGGAGCAATTTGTATCTGCTTTCGCCTCCCCCGGCTCTCCCAAATAGTACTCCTTTCCCTCTGCTTCAAGTTTGTTGACTCCATATTAAAGTGCAAACAAGGCTAGCCAGCTCCAGCCATGTTACAATTGAAACATTGTTTTGACTGTTATCAACATGACCATTCTGATAATTGCTGACCTTCTAGTTCTGTTTTTCATGGGAAGATAACGTGGACATCGTGAAATGCGTAGGCCAATAGCATTCAGTTACTCTCCACACACGCACGAACACACACGCGCGCGCACACACACACACACACACACACACACACACACACACACACACACACACACACACACACACACACACACACACACACACACACACACACACACACACACACACACACACACACAAGCGCACACAGAATGGCGAAATCTTCACTTGATAGCATTGCCATTGTTGAGAAACTATGCAGTGAGTGAGTATAGTAATAATAATAGTATCTGGTACTATCATGATTAGGATTCGTTTAGTTATTAAGATATTTGCACTATAACTTTGAATTCTTTGCATGGCATTGCCACACCAACAGCGGCCATCTTTTATCCTGGGTTCTATGTTGTTCAGAAATGTACCATCCAGATCCATAAATCAAGATCTAATATCGGGGTTATTAGATCACGGGGGTTGCAACCCCCCTCCCCCCCCCCCCCGCCGCAAACAAGAACGAAATGGTCTTAAGTAGTATCTAGCGAGTGTATGTTGTGGTCTTCATGCCGATAGAAGTGTTTGTAAAACATTGTCCCAGTGCCGAACCTCCCTTGAAGAAGTGTCCATATCTTTCTTTGGACTGTGGATGGCCTTGTGGCGGACGCTCTCCGTTCTGAGCACCCTTCACACACTGACTCTGTGGAGGCTGCTCGTGTTCCTCTACGTTTGTGCTCGTATCAGAGAAGCGCAGCTTTATCTCACCAACAAGCCACTGTCTGCACGGTGTATTCAAAGCTTGTATTCAAAGCTTGTATTCAAAGCTTGTATTCAAAGCTATTCAAAGTATTGATTTGATGGATTATCCTTTGGATTGTCTGTAGGCTCGGGAGTCATAATGCTATCTAGCTAGCCTCTACTTTGAATTCATAAGCATAATACAATATACATTTATCAGTTAATAAAGGTGTAATACTTATGTATAAATATATATGTAGCTATATATAGCTAATGCAATTTCCCTCAGGGATCATTAAAGTATTTCTGTCTGTCTGTTCTGTCTGTCTGTAGGGGTCTCTTAATCACAGCAATGATAAAAGACGCCAGGTTCAATTATCCGTAGTCAAAATGATTATACTAATAACTTTGTGAGCATGCTGAGTGTTATGGAAACTTCATAACGCTACTGTAAACATGACAGTGTTTCCCACACAAGTGGAGTCTAAGTGTGGTAGGGTGGTGGTGTTGGCAGAGGGAGGATGAAAGTGTATATTTTTAAGGTTATTTTTGAGAAAGATATTGGATGGATGTTCACACAATGGACTCACACAATGGAACATCGCTGTTTAGAAAGTGCATCCTGCTGGACCACAGTGTAACCGTTGTGGGTTTTTCGATTCGACTTTCGGGATATTTCTGGCGTCTCGTTAGTGATTTGTGAACCCCGGGTCGATTCTTCAATGAATCGGGCCGGATGTCCTCTCTGTGGGGGAAAAAGGCCACAACAACAGCCCTTCCTCCTGCACGTTTTGAGTCAGGTCTTGATTCAGAGTGTGTGGAGAGGAGGGGCCGCTCACATTGCTCACATCATTGTGTTGTGTTGTGTGTTGCTGAGAGAGATCAATGAAATGAGATTTTACCATTTTACAAATCGTTCAAAATAAAATAGTAAAATGAATGGGAAACACCATTGATCACAAGTGGCCTTGTTCTCTCAGACGGGGAAAAATGTTTAAAAAAAAATACTCAAGTATTTGTGGGGAAAAATGTTTAAAAAAAAATACTCAAGTATTTGTGGGGGAAAATCATATCAACAATTTGGGTCTCTACTGGAATGCATATTCCCAGTGTTTTCCTGGAGGTTAGGGGGCAAAGGGCATTATGACGCCATTGACATGCGACCAAATGTAACAGACCTTGAATTGAAAATGCATATTTCTCAAGGTTTTTAACATTCTTGCAAACAATTGGGATAATGTAAGTACACAACTCCAGAAAATACACAACATTACATGGGTCTAGTCGTTTTTTGGATATTATAATGTGGAACCGTCACATATATTATGCATTTATATTATTTATATTATGCACTGCATTTCGTTGTCCCTGTACTTGTACTCTGCACAATGACAATAAAGTTGAATCTAATCTAATCTAATCTAATTATGCCTTTAATATTGTATCAATATCAATCAATATATCATTTACTTGTAAAAAAAAAAAAAAAAAAAAAAAAAAAAAAAAAAAAACTAAATGCATAACAGCCAATACCACGTTTTCCATAACGACGAACCCAGACCGCAGTGTTTCACTTTATAGCAACAACACAAAAAAAATGCATTTAATTCATTTAATTCATTACAACCTGTTCCCCCTCCCCCCTCTGTTCGTCCTTGTGACAACCCAGCGGATGCCTCTAAAACCGCTTCATTTATTGAGATTAAAAAAAGGCTTAGGTGTCATGTCGCCTGTCCTCTAACCATGGATGGATGCATTGCTCCAAACGGGACGTGCGAATGCGAGACAAACCCCCCCCGGGAGGAGGAGAGACGGCAAGTTGAAGGCAGGCGCGATGCGGGGCGTGGTCTATTCTGACGTAGTGTTCCGCGAGCAGAATTTCCCTGCACGTCGTCTGGCGACCGAAGTTAAGTAGACGGACGTAAGAAAGCTAAAGCGACGGCCTTTCAGTGCAGTCCCACCATCGGCAAACTACACCAACTGCTTCGGATATCTGCAGCTTGAGACAGCAAGCGTGCGTTGAATCGACTCGACTGACTGAGATCGAAACAGACGATACTTTAGTGAGGGGTTTTGTTGTTGTTGTTGTTGTTGTTGTAACCTCTGGTCCAAAATGACAAGCAAGTTACTGTGAAACTGGTGCACCCAGACCTGCAGCTAAAGGTAAGACTCCATTAAGAACCGTTTGTTGACAACGTGTTCTATGCATTTATATAAAGCATGTATGGGGGGGGGGGTTAAAATGTGAGCCGAACGTAAATTCACTTTCACTGACTTGGGAGTCGGGAACAAGCGAAACAGAGCAGAATAAGTTTCATGACTATTGTGAATGTGTCTCGGTTAGGCGCTACGGTGTTCTTCCACCTGTTGGTGGGGTTGACCACCAGGACACTTGACATCAAGCTGAACAACACGCAGGAGACACGTAGACTCCGCTGCCTCTGGGCCTGCAATAATGTCATTATTCTGCCTGTGTGTTGTCAATGGATGCACAAGTGCGTAAAAACAAATGGATTTCCAGTTTGCATTGATTTCGCGTTATAACGTCGCTATCACGCGAACATTGAAGAGTCCGTGATTTTCTAACCGATTTGGGGAAAACTTTTCTCGTTTTTTGAAGAAAATCTGAAATCTGTTCACGTCATTGCACTTGCTTTTAGAAGAAGGAGACACTGCCGCTTTCCATCTCTCTACTAGCCCAATGTGAATAACAGTAGGCCTACTTCAAAAAGAACGCAGCGTTGTGTAAACAGGCTCGTGTTATCTGCCAGCTGGTAGGTTTTGGTCCATGTAGAGCTCAGTTGCTCCCAACAAACACTCTCCATCTCTCCACCCCACCCCACCCCACACCCCCATCTAACATTATTTTATTTCCTAAGACCATGAATGCAATTGGAAAACGGCTGTTAAGGTGTTGTATACCTCCCATGCATGCTTGTTAATATAAGGGCAATAGAGGGTTATACAAGAATCATCTTTGAGGAAAAACCAATAAAGTATGATGTCCTCACGAAAATGTACACGTGAAAATGAAGAAAGGTCAACTTGTGGGTGTAATTGTGTTTTGTGAAATGATAGAGGTTGTTCATATGATTGCTATTACTGATAGGATGACGTTGGATCTTCTTTGTGTAATAAACAAAAGAATGTATTTCGAGCTAGCCACTAGCTACTTTCTGTTGGAATAGTATAGTCAAAATGTTTTTGTCCAAAGGGATACTTAACCTCTTCAGCCTCACCCTCACCTCTGATGTGCAGAGCGCATGTGTAAACAGAATAACATCTTGAGAGCTCCCTGCTTTCCAGAAGGTTCCACAATCGGAACCACACAGGGGGAAAAAAAGCTCTGCTCTGCTGTTGAAATGGGTGACATAAAAACTCCATCCCCTGACCATTAAAGCTAATTTTCTGTGCAAAATTACAAGGTAAGACAAATTAGAAGCACACTTCTTTTTTTGCTGAGAAGCTGTTGCTGATTAATTGTCCTAGGAACCTTTATACAGCCATTTCATCTTAGATTACTGAGCTCTTAGACATGCAAATTAGTGTAGGTAGAAAGTGAATATAAAGTTATTATAATTAATGGATTTTAATAGGTTATACAAGAAATGTATTAAGAAATGCTAATGCAAGACTTCCCATCCTACGTTGCATTGTGTTGAGGAACCTTAAACAACTATAGGAAAAGTACAGCAATTTAAATATAACAGTATTCTGGTCCTGATTCAAATCCTATTGGAATACTATTCCTTACTTATAAATGTGAAAGCAACTTCCCAACTCTTGCTAAGCTTCAGATTAGTTTTTAAAAATTCATCATTGCACATCCAGAAGGGGCAGTCCTTGGGTTAACATTAGCACTTCCATTGCCTTGGAGCGTTACAGTAGCCTAGCTCCTGTTCATGTAATGGGAATACACTTTAAATTAATTTCCAAAGAAATTATGTGTTCTGAATAGTCACTTATTCAAACAGTGACTGGGGCAATATAACTCGACTAGTTTGCCTACAAACACACAGATAATCACAGCACTATTTTCAGTGCTGTGATTTAGGCTGCCTGTGGTGAGCCTCTGGCACAATTATATAATCAGCTGCTTCTGGCTGGGTAGTCTGCACAGGGTAACTGGTCACCTGTGCATTACAGGTAGCCTAAGAATCACAGCTCCGAAAGTACTGCTAAATTATCTGTGTGCTTGTAGACAAACTGCAATCTTGTGTCACATAAGGTGCTCATCCCACGCTCATCATTGAAAACAATAACTGGATTTAGCTGATTTGCCATCATAAGATGTTCAAACCTTTTTAAAGTAAAAGGGGGCATTTAGCAGACGCTTTTGTCCAAAGCGACTTAAAATCAGTACATGTGTGGGGTTTGACATGTGGACAGTTGGGAGGAGGTCGGGGATCAAGGGGATTGAACGGACGACCCTACAGTTAGTGGACGACCCGCTCTATCCACCCGCTCTACCTACTGAGCTACTGCCGCTCCCACACATCTGGGCACTGGCGATGCATTCTAGTGCCAGGTGTAAATGGAACGTGTTGTATAGGTTTAAGCAGCGTTTGAAGAGAGTATTACCCTGGAGCCTCATCTTATGCCTAATGTTGTCAGCGTTGGTTGCTAGGGACGTCTGAAATTATTCCTTCGAAAAAAGGAGGAAAAAAAACGGCAACCTCCAACCAGATTTCTGCAACGGCTCTACATTTCCTTCCTGTCTTCATGCCTTCCAGTACCCTATTCATCCACCTCCACCCAAAAGATCTGTTGGTAACTGGAAATCAGGGGTGACATTTTCTAAATTAGGATTTGACGGTTAATATTTACAAACGGGCTATTTTCCGGCTGAAGCGTGCTCTCAAAGAGGGAGCACAGAGCCGCGTGTGTGTTTTGCTCCCCGTATGAACCGCGCAACGCAAAAAACACACTTTGTGTGTACTCATTTCTTGCATCCGTCCCACGCGTGGCTTTTAGCTCGGCTCCGTAGCGACAGCCTCCCCCTCCATGTGTACGAGCTTCCTCTCGCGGAGCCTCTTGAAGGAGACATTTTACCTTCTCCCCTTCCGCTCCGCATTAGGGAGTCAACGAGCGTGGAGGATGGGAACGCAGGCGGTGGCCTTGGGCTTTTGTTTAAAATGCACAAACCCTTGGCTTGTGGCCGGGATCCCTTGCCTCTCTGCAAATGTTGGCTTAATTTGGCTCGATTCTGCGTCTGTGGTTTTAGGAGGATGCGTGTCCTGATTTTGTGTGTGTGTATGTGTGTGTGTGTGTGTGTGTGTGTGTGTGTGTGTGTGTGCGCGCAGGTTATTGGGCTTGTGTGTTGGTGTGCACATGTGACAATAGCAGTTCTGGTCATCCAGATGAGGTGGATCTCTACGGTTTTGGAAGTTTTGTGGCTTTTTGAGTTGAATGTGTTTTTATTTTGACTTATTTAGTGTGATTTATTCATACCCCATCCAACATTCTTTAATTCTTTAATTCTTCAGTAAGAAATCTTGGAAGTAGTTTGCCATTTCCATGGTTAGTATGGAGAGGCAATCAACAAATGTAATCTTCTTATCCTAGGTTAAGGTAGGAGTACTTTTTTGCTGGGTGGGGTGATGTGTGGTGGTGGGGGGGCGATGACAAGTCAGGCGGTAGATCTCAAGTCAAGGTCAAAGCATCAAGAGACACCCCCCCAGAAAAGAAAATACACACACACACACACACACACACACACACACACACACGCACACACACGCACGCACGCACGCACATACACACACACACACACACACACACACACACACACACACACACACACACACACACAGGTGTGTAAGACATACAAAATAATTGTCTTCATATACCGGAAAAGTTCCTGAAAGCTTTTAGTGGAATGGCAATTATAAATAATGACCCGCTGTCACAAAATCAAAGCAAAGATTTGTCCACGATCATTTTAACCAAAATTGTTGGGGGAAATCTTCCAGATGAAGTCTAGTGTGAGGTTAATTCTGGTGAAACTGTGCATTGACCCTGTCAAACTGACAAACTAAACCTAAAATGAACAAGCCGGTTTACTCACCTGCTGCTGTTCACAACCCAGTCTCTCGGCAGTTTGTGAAATAGTCACGAAATGTAATCTATCGATCCGTGCACATGGACACGAATTTCCCTTTTTTTTCGTGACACTCAGCACGACTTTCAAACTAATGTATTTCAATTGGAAGTATCTTTCGTGCCTGCACCACGTTTTTATAGTTAGATACTACAGTACCCATGAGCCTCTTGGTGAAGACGCCAGCTAAAGCTGCCCGAGGACCCGCCGCCAGTTCTCTTAATGATATCCTGACCCTACAATGTCATCGTTAGGGGTTAGGGTTAAGGGGTTAGGGTTAGGGTTAGGGGTTAGGTTTAGGGTTATAATGAAAGTCGTGCTGAGTGTCATTGTCATGCCACTGTAGCAACAATTCTTGGTCAGATCTCCCAGTATATCTACTGATTATCATACTCCATTAACTCAAATACTTACTCATTCTTCATCAAACATCTGTACCTGCACAGCCCCACTCCGTCCTCCTATGGCAAAGCAGTTGTCAACAAGTCGAATCCTCGCTAGGAAGACATTTAGTGGACGTCGTCTTTAGTAGTCATCCTGTCAGTAAAATGGTGCATATGGAAAAGTGTCAGGGTTGCTTAATGAGTAAGGCATTGCTTGGCCTCTACAAATAAAAGTATTCTACCATTTTCTTGGTGGGAGTGGGGGATTGTCTTCTGTGAGCAATTTGCTGTGATTTGTTTTACTTTCAAGAAATGTCCTAATTGTTTATTTGGTAAGCCCTATTCTACTGTATTCAATGGTGCCACATTACTATATGCTGAAACATATCATTCACATGGAATGTGAAGATGTTGAAACCATCCATCCATCCATCCATTATCGTGACCGCTTATCCTCTACGAGGGTCGCGGGGGGGCTGGAGCCAATCCCAGCTGCAACGGGCGAGAGGCGGGGTACACCCTGGACAGGTCGCCAGCCTATCACAGGGCTAACATATATAGACAAACAACCATTCACACTCACATACACACCTATGGCCAATTTAGAGACACCAATTAACCTAATCCCCAACCTGCATGTTTTTGGTCTGTGGGAGGAAGCCGGAGTACCCGGAGAGAACCCACGCAAGCACGGGGAGAACATGCAAACTCCACACGGAAAGGTCCCGGGTCCCAGGTGGATTCGAACCCAGAACCCTCTTGCTGTGAGGCGACAGTGCTAACCATTGCACCACCGTGCCGCCCTTATTATTATTATTATTATTATTATTATTATTATTATTATTATTATTATTATTTTTATTATTATTATTATTATTATTATTATTATTATTATTGATACATACAGCAGGTGATTCATGCTGCCATGTAGGAGATCTCCTGAATGAGTGGCAATGGCCACTGTTTGATATCTTGAATTACAGTACATTGTATAAGCCTATTGTAGTAGGCCAAAATAATCCTCTATTTTCTGTCTTATTGAATCCAGACATGCAAACATGAACAGACGGGTGCATTTCCGTCTTATTGTTAAAGGTTAATTTGTTTGAAGAGGGTGTCAGCAATTTACCCGCGCCACTGCACAGCACCTACAGACAGCTGTAGCATGGACCCACAAAAGCATTTAGGCTGTTCTTACTTTTTGTTGTTGAAGCTAAATAGCGAGATATTGCATAGTGATGATGTAGCGTTTTGCTGAGCCTTTGGATCACAGAGGGAGACTTGGATTCCTCCCACCAAACAAACACAGACTTTGACTGTCGCTACAGCACAACTACACAAGCAATTTTGAAAGTGTTACATTGGTGTGGCAATCCCAAAGCTTGCCAAAGATTTTTAATTTGAATAAATGTCTGTTAAGTCACTATTGCCGAACGAGGCCGAGGAAATAGTGAACATTCACAATCTTTTCACACAGATTACAAAAGTGCACACAAATATTAATATCCCAAATATCTTGACCATTCACGTTATCGTTTCTTGAGCCTCTGCTGCACTTAAAGGATGTCAGAAAGACAAACTGGAAGACATTATATTCTCTATTGGCCGATCTGCTAATTTGTTAATTTATCCATTATAACAAAAACCCTTTGGAAGAGAGGTGAATAATCATGTGTGGAATGATGCTTGTTATTTGGTTACTCAAGAGTTGCAAATTGTATCTATACTATGGCAGGAATATTTAGGGGTCCTACAAAATCCATAGGAACCCTATTTTATTCATGTTTACTATTAGGTGTCAATGAAATCGGTAGGAACCTTATTGTATTGTGCAGTGTTCCTGACAAATCCGGCCCTATCCCAATAACTACATACAAGCTTGTTTACATTGTCAGGCTTGTAGAACTAGATGCTAAGATAAGCACTTATATTGCTTCAAATAGCTGCCATTTCTACACGGAAAGTACAACCTGAGCGAAACCTTCTATTAGTCACGGTGACCCACTTTCTCATTGCAGCCAATGTGGTCAGACCACTTGTCTTGACGCAGTGACCATAACTTGACCTGATAAAATGCCCACACACCAACTGCTCTGGTAGCTGATGTTGGAAAAGCTGCACACTTGGCACACATGTATCCGGTGACTGGGACGAGATGGCGAAAGAATCATGGCAATAACACTATAAACAACAGAGATATGCAATTTTATGTAAAATATATATGCAGGACGTTTAAAAGCACTCTATCATTGCTTCACCATAACATAGGCTTGCTGCCGAACATGGCTAAATAGATGTGACTCCATAGTATCTCCGTGCCAGATTTCTAGTCTATCTCGCAGAAAACAAAGTGGATGCATCTTTTTTAATTTGCCAATCTAATCTATGGCCTCTTGCCAGTGCTGGCTGGCTCTTAAAGGGGTACACACATAATTTCTCTAAAGTCTGTTATGGTGGATTTTGCCACTGTTTACTTTAGAAACATGGTCGATGATGATTTTAATATGGTTACTTTCCATTCCATGCCATTTTACCAACACTACCGAACTCATTTCCTCCATGTAGGGAAGACTGCGCCTTTTCAAAATATACAGTCTCATCTGCCCTTGACTCGCCATATGTCCATGTTTGTGTGTGTGGTGATAGAGCATGGGGAAAATCACTGAGGTTTTTGCTTCAAGGCTGACCTCAATCAAACACATTTTGAGACGTTACCTTTCCTTTAATTTCTTATGGCATGCCAATGCCATTTTACTATACCTACCAGGTGCACCATTTCCACGTGTGGAAGACTGCCTTTCCTCAGTGTACTGATCCGCCCAATTTCATAGTCAAGTCCACGTTCAATTCTGACCACAGCAGAAATATCCCGCAGTACATTCTGCCACTGTTTGACATGGCTGATGAGTTTTAATATTTTTTTTCACCAGCACTAAACCTCGCTAAACCGCGCTAAACCTCCTTAATACTTCCCAGGGTCCATTTGTGCAATGGGTCCATTATTAACCATTTATATATCAAAATACACTGGGTCCGTACACTGCACAGTACTGCATGTGCCTCAGTGGCAGAGCGAGTGGTGGTGGAGCTCAGCACCGTGTTCTGCAGGCGGTATTCTGTGTGAGTCCGACCTTGAGTGTACAGTACATGTTGTGAGACTCGCCACGGAATCCACTGATGTCTGTGTTGACGTACGCATGGGGCCGCGCCGCGACAAGCAGGACCCTGTAATCGCTGCCCGCAAACTATCTTTTTTTTTATTGATGTTGTTGATCAGATAAAGCCATGAATGGCAAAAAAATGCTTCCTTGTTATCCGGCTGTTTTGACTCGGGTCAGCTGCACTTCACATTGTAATCAAGAAGATCAAAATGTACAAAGAAAAATGGAAAAGAGCTAAAGCTTTCCAAAATTGCAAAATGTGTATAAATAGGCAAAGTAATATCAGACAGATGAGACGATGATTAACAAAAAGGGAGTTTTATGTAGACAAGATGACAATCTGAACACACTGTGACAGCCAGCCATTCCAAAAATGATTAACCCATATTTGCTGAAGTCGCTGTGTCATCAATTATTATGTACAGGTGTTGTAAAAAATACATGTCCTCAGGCCACCCCATGCCCCCTCTCTCTCTCTTTTACTCTGTGTTATCTCCTAACTGTCTGTGTGCATGTGGGTCTCTGTGTGTGTATTAAACAGTCGCCATATTTGTTCTAGTGCCTACTTGGATTATTTATCTGCACTCAGTGTTACAACTAGCATTTTTCCTACATTTTCAGTTTTACATACAGTACATACATACATACAGCACGCACGCACACACACACGCGCGCACGCACACCCACGCACGCACGCATACACACACACACACACAGACACTAGTAATCAATCAATACTGATACTGGCATTAGACACAGTGAAACATTAAAAGCAGTGTGAAGGAATGTTTCATGATTTAACTGGTTTTCCACATCCCTGTGTCTCCTCTAGGGTCTCGTTCCTGTGATCTCAGATATCAGAGAGACTTCACGTCATGCCTGAGGGCTGTGGGTTGAGCCCTTAATGCTCGAAGAACGGATCCCTCATCCACGCTAGCAGGGCGTCTGCCGTTCAACTTAAGATCGACCGCGACAGCCGCGACCGCCTGTCATCGGTCGCTCGCAGCGAAGGCCTCTTCAGCAAGTGGGCCTCAGGATTCACAATGTGGGCAACTGACTCACTTTGAACCCAGAGTTCGCTCTTGTCAGCTGTTGGCCAGAAGAGAATTGCTCACACTATAGAAATACCAATTCATTTCGGACCATGACGTCATCTTGGTAAAGCTCGTGTGACAACGCGACCCCATTTGACCCTCGCCGCCCCTAGCCCAGTCTCACCGATCATGATATAGTTTTAGTCCAATTTTCGCGCTCGACTCCTTTTTTTTTTTTTTTTTTTTTTTTTTTTTTTTTTTTTTTGGCGGTTGCCATGGCAACCTCCTCCCCCGAGCGGGAGCAGCCTCTCCTCCAGCTGCAGGAAGTGGACTCCAGCCGGGTGGGCTCGGCCCACGTCCTCTCCCCCATCCTCAGCTCCTCCTCCTCCCCCGGGCTGGCCCTTGACCCCGGCAGCCAGCCCATATGCATCCCCTCCCCGTACACCGACCTGGGCCACGACTTTGGCGCCGTGCCCTTCTACGGCCCCACCATATTCAGCTACGCCGCGCCCGGCTTGCCGGACCGCTCGCCCGTCCGGCAGCCCCTCAGCCCCACCCTGTTCTGGCCCAGCCACGGCCACATGGGGCCCACCATCCCCCTCCACCGCTCGCTGACCTGCCCGCGCGGCCAGTCCCTCCACAGCTCCTGGGTGGAGCTCTCCCCCCGCGACAGCCTGCTGGCCGACAACAGGTGAGGCCGGTCGCAGCGCGCTGTGTCTGTGTGCGTGCCGTACTGTGTCGCGTGGCTGAGGGAGGCTGAGGGATGTGGCCAGAGTGGCTGTTCATCCCAATGTTCCACCGTGGGATTACATTCAGTACCCAAGACAAGCTTCAAACTTAATTCGGTACGCAGAGCTGTATCAATAGATGTTTAAAAAAAAAAAAAGAAAGCCATCATTTGTCCTCGGCTGCCCACTAATCACCGCAATCACGCTGCCCAGACTGTCACAACACCAATATCAAAATAGCGACCAGCAAACTCTTAAATGCGAGCCCTGCATATCCATTATGGCAGCTAATTGGACTGAAGTGTGCTCTTTTGTTCCATTTCCCTGGCTGTGAAAATTGTGCTCCTTTGACTTGAGAGTCAGCTGTGAAGTGGAGGGGACAAGGCTCAGAACCAGCGGAGGCCGATGTGACTCAATGGGCGTACTCTGGGGTGTGACGCAAGCGTGTTGCTTTTCATGTGTCAGAAAAGAGCTACGACTAAGATTTGTTTTTGACCAACACGTTGCGCACGAGTTAACCGTGATGTGATCGTAAGTCGCACGCGCATGCATGCCGACACGCATGACACTCCGTTAGAATTCCTCATTATTTGCGTCAATGCCACAGCTCCTGGTGAGAAGGGGGGGGGCAGTGAGGTGAAAATGGACAGGCGCCCCCTACTGGCCGGCCTCCCCCATTCAATACTCATGCATAAATTGCATTGTACAGAATCGTCTCATGAGATCCCATTGAGAGAAAACGTTGTGGTTGTGCGTGCACCAATAGGGAACCCCCCCCCCCCCCCCCCCCCGGTGTCACATGGTAGAAAAGAAACCTTGATGTCTAAATCTTTGCGAAGGGATTTGTAATCTGCCCTCGGATATCGTTTTTCGTACGCGGCCGGCCGCGAATCAAGTGGGCCGTTCGGTGCACACAAGATATGGGGAAAATGGGAGGTCTGCCCGCAAACGAAAAGTGCATCGATTTCATGGCCTTCATTCGCGTAACGTTGCATTTTCTTGTGTGTTCATCTCGATAACCAACATCGCCGGGATGAAACCCACGTGCACCAGTTTGGACGTGAGCGGTCCAGCCCCGCTCTGCCTCTCTGTAAAGCTCAATCCCGGCGGACGCATCGCAAAGCCGTTGGCACAGATTGTGGATCCGAGGGCCCCGCATTGTTATCCGCCCCTTAGCAACTTACTCACTGATTAATTCACTGACGCACTCACTGACTCACGCGATGTCTGCCCTTTGCTGATTTACCAATGTTCTCCCCCTCCGAAATCAATCACATGTTACATACACCCCCCCCCCCCCGAGCAAAGTTAGCTCTTTTTTTTTGTAGTTTATGAATGACCCTGGTAGCATTTCTGGTATCTGTTAGCATCCTAGCAGCTCTGTGTCTCTCACTCTGGGTGATTCTCTCTCTCTCTGCCTGCAACAGCGGCGGCGCTCGGGGAGCAGTGAGGGGTTAGGTGCCTTGCTCAAGGGCACTTCAGCCATGCGCACTGGTCGCCGGTTCGAACCCCGACCAGTGCGCATGGCTGAAGTGCCCTTGAGCAAGGCACCTAACCCCTCACTGCTCCCCCAGCGCCACCGCTGTTGCAGGCAGCTCACTGCATCGGGTTTAAGTGTGTGCTTCACCTCACTGTGTGCTTCACCATCACTGTGTTCTGAGTGTTCCACTAATTCACGATTGGGTTAAATGCAGAAGACCAAATTTCCCTCACGGGATCAAATCAGTAATTCTTCTATTCTTCTTCTTCTTCTCTCTCGTTCCCCTCAGCACGGCCCTGACCAAGAGCCCTCAGGACAGCGAGGAGAGCGTGGTGTCGTCGGGGGGAAAGGCTGACCTGCACTACTGCGCCGTGTGCCACGACTACGCCTCGGGCTACCACTACGGGGTCTGGTCGTGTGAGGGCTGCAAGGCCTTCTTCAAGAGGAGCATCCAAGGTATGCTGGCCAGGTCGCGCACGCGACCTGGTGTGTGTGTGTGTGTGTGTGTGTGTGTGTGTGTGTGTGTGTGTGTGTGTGTGTGTGTGTTGTGTGTGCGTTTGTTTGCATGTGTGTGTGTGCATTCGTGTGCGTGTGTGTGTGTGTACAATCGTGTGCGTGTGAGTGTGCATGTGTGTGTGTGCATTCGTGTGTGTGTGTACAATCGTGTGCGTGTGAGTGTGCATGTGTGTGTGTGCATTCGTGTGCGTGTGTGTTTGTGTGTGCGTTTGTTTGCATGTGTGTGTGTGTGTGTGTGTGTGCATTCATGTGCGCGTGTGTTTGTGCGTGTGTGTGTTTGTGTGTGCGTGCGTTTGTTTGCGTGCACGTGCGTGTGCGTTTGTTTGCGTGTCTGCGCGTGTGTGTAAAAATGCTTTTTCATTTAATGCACAATTCACTTACAGGCTTATGAACTAGATATGACTCAAACGAGAAGACAATTGTCAGGAAATGATGCGTAGCCTAGATAGCCTTGTCTAGTCCCATCAATGTGTGCCGTGTCTGACAAGACAATAATTTATGCAACTCTATCAATTATTAAGTGGCCACAAAAGGAGGGATAGAACACAGGGATTTGGTCGAGAATTACAATTTTGTCAGTCATCATGTGAACTCATTCCGGAAAATCAAGCCCTTCTTCAACAACGCCAGTGGTGTTGTGATATGCAGAACGCAATCGCCCTCATTCGCCAGTGACCCAAGTTAATTAACATCAAATTAGGAAAAAAAAAAAACTAATTTGGGGACCACCGGGTATTGAAATGGCCTCTTTGAATACGTCTGAATATGTCCCGTCACGCTGGTGATTGCGTGGCGGTGAGACACGTTTACGCTCTTGCTTTCCCGCAATCCCAGGCCACACGGACTACATCTGCCCCGCGACCAACCAGTGCACCATCGACAAGAACCGCCGCAAGAGCTGCCAGGCCTGCCGTCTGCGCAAGTGCTACGAAGTGGGCATGACCAAGTGCGGTGTGTACCCTCGCCGCTTCCCTTCGCCCCCCCCTCCCCCCCTGCGGTCGCCGTAGACACGCGGCGCCTTGTGTACCAGATTCAGACTCACTGTATTGATCCCCCCGGGTACTTAAAAAAATGCATAGTACCGGTATGTCAATACATGCACATTTTACATTTGGTAGCATTTAGCAGACGCTTTTTTATCCAAAGCGACTTACAATAAGAAAGCCAGAATAATCAATATGATCAATACAATCAGTACAAATGCTAAATGGAGTTAAAAAAAAAATGTGCATCACTTTCCAGGCTGGCTGTCCCCCACTAGTTTTGCGTTTGTTTGTTTGTTTGTGCTTGTGATTCACCCGTGTCCGTGTTCCGCGTCACGCGAGTGTCTTCAAATTCACCGCAGCCCGTTGTATCCCTACGCCGCCCTGCTGTGGGGGGACCACTGCGAGCTACCGGAAACCGCATAGTGTCCTATGCATGCGTAAAACGAAACATTACGTTTCGCCGTGCATTGTTTTGCTCTGGGCGGCCATGATAAACACTGCCCCCCGGGGGGGTCATTGCTAAGCACTGTCATTTGCGGAGAGTCATTACCGGAGAGGAACAACGGGTGAATTAGCACAGTTCAGTTCACAATACCTGAAACTTTAGTTTGGGTAGCGGGGCGGCGATTATCCCACACACACACACATGAGTGGGTCGTGTTGGGCTCCCACAGGGACGCTCCCCGACGGAGGGGTCACGGCTCGTTATCTCAGGCTCATCTCAACCCCTCCCCCCCCCCCCCCCCCCCCCGAACGCGGCGAATAACGAGCCGGGCGCCGCTCCCGTGTTGTCGTCCCAGGCATGCGGAGGGAGCGCAGCAGCATCCGCAGGCACCAGATTCGGCGCGGAGGGCGGCTGTCACTGCGCGGCGGGCCGGGGGGCGGAGCTGTGGGCGGGGGCGGGGCCGGCGTACTGAAGAGGGAGGCCTCCTCGGTGGAGGACGGGGTGGCGGAGGCCCGGGCGCTCGTGGAGCTCCTCCCCACCGCGCTCACGCCCAAGCAGCTGATCGAGCGGATCATAGAGGCGGAGCCGCCGGACATCTTCCTGCTGGGGGACATGAAGAGACCCCTGACGGAGGCCACCGTGATGATGTCGCTCACCAACCTGGCCGACAAGGAGCTGGTCCACATGATCGGCTGGGCCAAGAAGATTCCAGGTAATGTGTGTGTGCGTGTCTGTGTCTGTGTCTGTGTGTGTGCCTGTGTGTTTGCGTGCACGTGCGTGTGTGTGTGTGCACGTGCACGTGCGTGTGTGTGTGCATGTGCGTGTCTGTGTCTGTGTCTGTGCGTGTGTGTGTGTGCGTGTCTGTATCTGTGTCTGTGTATGTGTGTGTGTATGTGTGTGTGTGCTCATGCGTGTGCACATGTGTGTGTGTGTGTGTGTGCGTGCTCCGCTGCAGTGCCGCGGCTCACCAACGTGCAGTGCAGTTTCCCCTTTATAAGTGGCCATTTGATCTAAATTGGTCTCTGCAGACCGTTGGGAACAGGGATTTGGTTTCCTGTGTCATTTGATGAAGGCCTGTTGGGCCGTGACTCAGCGTCCACCAGACAGGTTTATCGCTGCGGTGGGCGGTTGTAAGATGGGTCGTTTTCATTGTTTTGTCTGATGATAATGAGGATGAATATACTAATTAGAAAAATGGCAAGTGCTTCAGATGTTGTGCCTGACTAAGGTTTGGACTGTTTTTGTGTTCAGGCAAAACAAAGTGATCCTGATTGTGACCCTGGAAGCCATTAGTTACTCTGCACGTCAGAAATTGCTGGCAACGCCAGCAAATTATGATGTGATGTTAGGCTTTTCAAAGTGCTAAATTATGAAGTTGTGTAAAGTGAAGTAAGGTTTCAAGAAGCAGAATCTACACTTAACTAACTACTTACGTAAAATTTTTGGCGTATGTATTTGGTAAAAAGCCAATGCAATGCAATCATTTCATCGACTTCACGCCTGTTGCTGGAAAGCTTGGCGCATCCATTTTAAGATATCACAGCTGGCCAGGGATTTAGGCCAGCCACTGCTGTATTACGTGTGTGTGCATTATGTGCGTGTGCGCGACGTGCCCGTGGCCCGTCTGACTTCTCCACGCTACATCCAAGGGTTTGTGGAGCTCACCCTGTTGGACCAAGTGCACCTGCTGGAGTGCTGCTGGCTGGAGGTGCTTATGATCGGGCTGATGTGGAGGTCGGTGGATCACCCCGGCAAGCTCATCTTCTCCCCGGACCTCTGTCTGAGCAGGTACCCCCCCCCCGAGTCTCTCTCTCCAGCTATAACATTAAAGACAGAAAACAGAAAAAGTACCTTTTTTTTTTTTTTTTTTAAACAAAATGGCCCTCTAGTGATCAAATTGGAGCATAAACGAGTACCCTCGAGTCACAGAGGCTATGATGGATAATGAAAGAAAATGGCAAACCTAACAACAAACGCGCTCAGTTCACCGTTGACGAATGGCGTTAATTGAAGCGAGCGTTTATTTTTAGACATCTTGTAGTCTTTTTGTGATCTCGGTGTTTATTTATGTCTGTGTTTATGCATGGTGATGGAAAACTGCCATTTTATGGTGTTATAATGACGTTGTGCTACAATGTGGACCATCGAATGCTATCAATAATAATGAATCAATAATAATATCAATATCCTCAATAACAATACATCAATAA
>JAXIVH010000689.1:42500-50000 GCA_036785325.1 Urophycis tenuis
GTAGCCTGAGAACCGGACGATTCTGCGACCTCGGCTGTTATTTCACGCGGGCACGCATGCGTCTGCATGCTCCCTCTCCCGTTCAGACAGACCTCCAGCAGAGTGTTGGAAGGATGTGTTTCAGTTCAATTAAAAGAATTCATATTTTCATATGCGTCACAAATCCCGAAACACAGCTTCGGTAATCAGTAATTGTAATTGTTAACGTATGCTAGGGTTTGGTATTATGGAAATAATACCAAGTTCTACTCTTGGTCTTGAACCAAAATGTAGCTTGCATGTCGCTGTGATCAGTTTCATGTCTTCAGCGCCGCCTTGAATGGAACGAGATTGGATTATCGGAATAGGTGCAGGTAATGAACGTGGAAGGGCGCTGGTCAGGGGTGTGCTAAATTGCTTTCCACGAGAGATTGAAACTAGCCCATAATATGGATGGATTTTCTTATGTGACCCATTCTCTCTCACTGACTGACCCAATGTGTCAGTCTGTGCACCCTGTTGGTTAAAAGAAGGCCCTGATTGCTGTGCCCGATTGGATGTTGTGTAAACATGTACATTGAATTAGACGCACTCAGACAGAGGATGAAAATGAATTGTTATTCCAGGAACAGCTGTACCAGCGTTAATGCTGAAGCACATATTACACAAGTAACTAGTTGCTCTCAGAATTTATAATCCTTAAAATACCCTCTCTCTTCCTCTTCCTCTTCCTCTCTCTCCCTCTTCCCCTCCCTCCCTCTCTCATTCTCTCCCTCTTCCTCTCTCTCTCTCTCTCTCTTCCTCTTCCTCTCTCTCCCTCTTCCTCTCCCTCCCTCTCTCATTTTCTCCCTCTTCCTCTCTCTCTCTCTCAATCTCTCTCTCTCTCTCTCTCTCTCTCTCTCTCTCTCTCTCTCTCTCTCTCTCTCTCTCTCTCTTCCTCTTCCTCTTCCTCTTCCTCTTCCTCTCTCTCCCTCTTCCTCTCCCTCCCTCTCTCTCATTCTCTCCCTCTTCCTCTCCCTCCCTCTCTCATTCTCTCCCTCTTCTCTCTCTCTCTCTCTCTCTCTCTCTCTCTCTCTCTCTCTCTCTCTCTCTCTCTCTCTCTCTCTCTCTCAATCTCTCTCTCTCTCTCTCTCTCTCTCTCTCTCTCTCTCTCTCTCTCTCTCCTCTCTCTCCCTCTCTCTCTCCCCCCCCCCCCCACACTCTCTCTCTCAGCAACAAGGGCATGGACCACCTCCACTGCATGAAGATGAAGAACATGGTCCCGCTGTACGACCTGCTGCTGGAGATGCTGGACGCCCACATCATGCACAGCAGCACCCGCCTGCCCTGCCCGCCGCCGCCGCTGCCGCAGCCTCCCCCCAAGCAGGACCACCGCCCCCCAGGCCGACAGCCTCCCGCCGCCCCTACCCCCCTGGTCCCCGCCACGGGTCCCAGCCACACCTGGACCCCCAGCAGCAGCAGCATCAGCAGCAGCCAAGTCCAGCATGAGTAGAGAGAGAGAGAGAGAGAGACGGGACGAGACTGTTTTATATCGTTTGTTTCCTTTCTCGTTACCCACTCGTCGGCCACCACAGCCAGTGTTTGACGGTCAGTGTTTTCCCCTCCATCTGTGCAGCAGCGCCCACTGCAGTCAGCCGTGCAAAAAAAAAAAAATGTGTCAGGTCATGGAGTCCAAGGACAGAAGTCGCCAAAACAACATTTGTGCAAATTAACAAAGAGGTGTTTTTTTTTTCAAAATGAGTGATTTCGTTTTTTTTGCAGAATCTGTTAGTTGATATCACAGAGAAGCCTCTCCATGTTTCAGATAACAGTATTGGTTTCTTTAAAAGTATATATTTTGTGTTTGAAATCGGGTGTGCCCATAGAGAGAGGTGACAACTGCAAATCTTTAGGAGGCTTTTTCTCAGTTTGAGCTTTTGTGATGTGCCTACTTTCAAATGGCCACAACTTCTCCACATATTATCAGATTTTCATGTGTTACATTTTCAGAATCTGTGCATAACTCAAAATGCCCCAGGGACGACTTGTGTCCTTAGTTTCCATGACCTGACACAAATATGAATACTAACCACAAAAAATATGGATAACAATCAGGCTCATGAGAAGCCTCCAGACTACATGTAGGACGCACAGAGACAAAATGAAGGGTGATCCATAGTATGCCGGCTCAATTGCTAACTACACGCTGCAAGTTGGCCTGACTTAGTTATGCCCAACATCATAATAATAGACTGAATTTTTGGAGTTCAGTATTTACTTTGGCCTCCGATCATAACAAGGCAGGCATAACAAACAAGGCAGTTGAGTGATTGTCTATTTCGGCCGTGAGCATAACATGGCAATGGGTTGGGCAAAGTGACAGACCTCATGTCTTTATTTGAAGTTGACTGTAGGGCACGTGCATGGTGACGTCCCACCGCAATGACCGCCTCCACTTCTCCATTCCTCCAAGTATAGGAGCATAGGAATGTTTTTGGTAGTCATGGTGATTTGTCCATTGTTTAGTAATGAATCGTGAAATTAGCTGTCGTTATGCAGAGATGTTGTTGTGTTTGGGACTGCCTCAGAGCTTCTCTCTTGTGAGACGGGGCTAAACAATACTTTGATTAGCCCTGTTTATGGTATGTATATACAGTGATTGCAAAAGTATTCATGCCCCTTGAACTTTTCCACATTTTATCACGTGGAAGGAAAAATTATGTGGTTTTTACTTTTTTTTTTTTTTTTTTTTTACAAATAAACTGAAAGGTGTGGCATGCAAAAGTATTCTGGCCCCCCCCCCCCCCAAGTCAGTACTTTGTAGAACCACCTTTCAGCTGCAAGTCTTTTGAGGTATGTCTCTACCAGCTTTGCACATCGAGAGACTGACATTTTCGCCCATTCGTCTTTGCAGAATTGCTCAAGCTCAGTCAGATTGGATGGAGAGCCAAAAATTGAGAAAACCACATGTAATTTTCCTTCCATTCCACAATTATGCATCACTTTGGTTGGTCTGTCATGTAAAATCAGAAGTCAGAAAGATGTTTATTGCCAAGTAGGTTTGCACCTACGAGGAATTTGTCTTGATGCACGACAGTACACACCAATTAGAATAGACAACAACAAACAACAATCAACACGATGACGGGGCCTAGTGCCAATAAAATACATTTACGTTTGTGGTTGTAACGGGACAAAATGTGGAAAAGTTCAAGGGGTATGAATACTTATGCAAGCCACTGTATATCTAGATATATAGATGGATACTTTATTCATCCCATCTATGCGACACATAGACACATATTTCAACCACATAATGAACCGTATCACTCACAGCGATATAAAAGTAAAAAGAATGAAGTGTGATCACATGATGAGAAGGACATGATAGTAAGGATATATATATATATATACATATAGAGAGAGAGAGAGATTCATTGTTAAGTGTTTCGATGTTTTCTTAAACACACAAAAAATTACATAGGCAGCGAACACATTCGCTAAACCGCAGAATACATTAGCTGGCTTCATTTGTTATTTATCTGGCGACAAAAGTAATTGGGGAACACGTACACGACATGTGCCTTAATGGAATAGTTGCCTGCAAATCAGATTGTAAAGAACAGAAGAAGAAGTGTATAATGAATATGACGAATGGCAGGCGGAAACCACTTGCTCCGATATTAAAATGAAACACTTGGCTGGCCCGCGCAGTGTGCCGGCACGCCATTTTGTGTTGACGGGGACACAGCGGAGACCTTCTGGAATCACCGATCACACCAAAGCCTCTCTGCCATCACCGCGCACGCGCACATCATCAGATTACACTTCACACACACACACACACACACATCAGCACCACCTCTGGAAAAGAATCACAGGGGGAAACACTGAACGCTATCCTACAGATTGAACTATCACAGATTACAATAATTAGTCATTGTACGCTAGACCTCATTTGTTGAGTTTGGACTGCCAAAACCCAATGGGGAAACCGAGCCTACTAAGGTCCTAATCTGCATCAATTTGTTCTTTTATCGGTTCTGCCTCAGCCTGAATCTCTCGTCTACAGTAGTATTGATACTGTGTCGTAATGGCAACCTTGTAAGGGAGATTTCGTCCTTTTAGATTGATGACCAATGAGACCACCTCAAGATCTAGAGGGTTGAATTGGACAGAGAAGCAGCATAATATCATGCATATCAAACACCATTTTATCTTCAACTATTACATATGATATAATAATATAACCAATCACACATAGGCCTTTGTTTCTTGTGATAGTGGGAGGAGGCTAGCATGGAAGGCCCTAGCCATGCTCTGGCACATCCCGGGGGATCTGCAAACCTCTACTCTACAATTCCTCCCTGTTGCTCCATTGGTTGTAGTCCTTGGGATGGCAGCAAACCCACAAATAAGGTTAGGATAAGGTCACGCATTTTTCATTTTAACAGTGTGGGGGCAAATGTGGTCCAACAGAGATATGATGGAAGTGACAATGAGGGCCGATGGCTACCAGATGGACATTCCATTTCATTTACCCCGTAAATACTTTTTTAAATTTTTTTTATCTTTGAACATCATACTGTGTTAAGTAACGCAAACTTTATTCAGTGTGCTGCTGTTGGGCACTGGGGTGCCGTGTGCCAAAATAAATTCTTGTGAGGACTGAAAAATATGTTTGAACTTGAGCCAACCAAAACCTGGTCTTTAAAAAAAATATATATATATATATATATATATATATATATATATATATATATATATATATATATATATATATACATATATCCGATGAATGGTTCTGTGCCTTCTTATTCATGTACACTTTGAGTTTATACGGTGAAAAGATTTAGAGTGGTTTTGAGTCTTATCACGCTGCCTAAAAGCCCCCATTTTACAAAACCACATGCAATGTAAATTTCAAATTAACCTAAACATTTCAAATGTAGCCCAAAGCACTTACGAAACCATGCGCCATGGGAATAATGGCAAATGGTTCACCTTGCACACACCATTACTAACCCACACAAAGAAGCCAGCTGTTGAAGCCATGACTGTACAGATGACATTCTATTGGTACATAATATTCTGTACCTGTACAGAACATTCTAGATGTATGGAAAATGTTAGCTGTAAGGAACCTGCTAGCTGTGCCCAACATGCTCGCTGTACAGATGATCATTCTAGCTGTACAGAAAACGCTAGCTGTATGGAACATGCTAGCTGTACCGTTGACATGTTTATCTGTCATACCGGCTGTACAGACAACGTGTTAGCTGTACTGAACACGCTAGCCGTACAGAACATTGTAGCACTATCTTTGTCAAACTCAGGATAATGACTCTTACGATGTGTTTCGGGGTAGCCTTTAAACATCTTTTTTTTTGTGTTCGTCTTTCAAAATATCCTGTAATGAATGTAAACCGATTTTATTAAACGGAACGTTGTTGAGTGACTGTGAAGCTGCACGTCGGTGATGAATTGCTTTTATTTCCTTCTCCCTGCTTTTTACAGACGGTAATTCAACAGTTAGAAGATATTCGGTGAAGTGCGGCCCATTGCGCAACGGTTGTGCAGTGGTTAGGTAGACGACATTACGATGGAGATTGGAAGAGATAAAAAAAAGATGTATAATAATAATAATCTGCATAACTGACCAGTCAGATGAGGCTTGGCAGCGCACTACGTCCTAATTGTTTTTTTGTCCAGTCTAAGCTTTACTGTCAAATAAATCTGCTTGTTTATGCTTCTTCACACACAGTCTATTGCAAGATGATGTTGCACTTTTCAATGTACCTTTTTCTGTTTTGCTCAAGGAGAAAGAAATGCTATTTTTGTATTTTTAGGATTTAGGTTTTTTTTTTGCCGCTTGACAATCATGAATTTGCACTGCGCCATTTATTCCCACGTTGACCTGCACCTTAAACCTAACATTAAAATATCTGGATGAACTAAATATGGATATGGGTTTTTTTTTCTGCGCTTGAGTCCTGTTTTTTTTTTTAATCTTCACGTTAAAATATGAGTTGTATCATAACACCTAAACTGTGTGTGTTATAACATACCTGTGGTGGTGTGGGCATCACAGAGAATGTACATACTTTCTACTCACCTACTCATCAAGATAGTGAGACTCCATCAGGTACGTGTGCTCCAACCTGGCACCCACCCCCATCAGGTTTATTTTTAGCCCTGTCAAGGGCTTCTACAGATTGAAATCATCCTTCATGCCATGGCAACCCAATAAAGCATAAAATGAAAAAGGCTCAAAAGTTGCAAAATGCAATTTGTCAATACAAATAATTGAGTTACTCTTGCTGTGAGTGAGCTTTGTAGCGAGGATGCAGTAATGGTTGCCTGGGGGAATGAGGTGCACGTTCCCAGAGGACGAAAAAGATCAACCCGCAAACTGTAGGGACACTTCAGAGCCCCGCTGTCCTAATCTGCGCAGTGTGAATTAGTTTCCAGACAACCAGCGCCATTGTGTCAACCACCATTGCCTCGCTGTGTGTTTCTATCGGTACTTTGAGAAGCCTTTGGTTCATTTGTGTTATCATTGTATCCAGATTTCAAAAAGCCTAATACAGATACAACTATTTTACACCATGGGTAATATAGTTATATCAAGTTTGTTCTTGATAGTTTGATGAGTGGACTATCAAACACATTGTGTTTTTTATAGAATGTCATAATAATTTACAACATAGAAATCATTGAGTTCAACACCACATCTTGAGGGCTTGAATGAAACTCAAGAATGTCAGTGTCTCTGGCAGGGGCAGGAGCACATCTAAGCTTTTTCCCAGGAAACGTACCCTGTCCAATATTTGCAACACGGCTGCAGACAGCGCCAGAAAATGTCCCCTCCGCTTGCGCAGTCGGGGAGCTCTGTCTGCACACCAGTGCAGACGGTTTCGGTTACAGGCTGTGTTTCCTCCTGTCATGGTTCTTAGATCTTCTTCAGATGCTCTCGGTCATGTCCAAAACCATCATAGTGTGTGTAATGCTGTAATGATGTAATCCCATTTTGATTAATTTAAATATATTATTATTAATAATAATAATAATGATGATGATGATGATGATGATGATGATGATGATGATGATGATGATGATGATGATGATGATGATGATAATAATAATAATAATGCAATAATCAGAGCTTGGCATGGGTGACATTTGAGTTTTTAATACTTCACAAGGTAAAATAACTATTTGATGTGGAATAATAGTTTCTCTGTTTACTGAAGTCGATGAGAGGTTATATATAGATTAATTAAAGGCAGTTTAATCTAGTTTAATCAAAACATTAGGCTAGTTAATCAAAATATTTCCCGAGGCTGTTGATTGAGCCTAATCAGTGATTTGCTTCATGGCTTGTAAATACGCGCAGATACGCCCACAAACCACAAGTCAACGACAAGGCTGCTTCACCGGCCCTGCACCTACCTTTACCTGCACCCACCTTTACGTACACCCACCTTTACAAGCCGAGGGGGCCCTGTGAGAACCGTGTCTTCCACCTGCTCCAGGGCCATC
>JAXIVH010000069.1:0-15000 GCA_036785325.1 Urophycis tenuis
CGGCGCTGCTGCTCACCATCCTGGGCTTCGTGGACATGTTCGCCCGGCCCCTCTGCGGCCTGCTGGCGGGGCTCAAGTGGGTGCGGCCGCGCTGCGTCTACCTGTTCAGCTTCGCCATGATCTTCAACGGCTGCACCGACATCATCGGCTCGCAGGTGAGGCGCCCGGGTTGTGTGGCGGCTCAGCCGTCTCTCTCTCTCTCTCTCTCTCTCTCTCTCTTGAGAAGACTCGGCGACTGTTGCTGCTCCGTTTTGGGCACCGCGGTGGTGGTGGAACGAGCTCACTCGCCATTTTCCCGAAGAGACTCAATCACCTCTTCGTAACTTGGCACTTAGTCAGTCACTTAGTCGAGATGTTGCTAGCAATTGAAATGCTTGAAACTTGTTCTGGTGACTTTCTTACTGTATCAGCAGCAATTAAATGTTTCACCTTCTCATGACAAATGTACTCTTTGAAGGTCGCTTTGGATAAAAGCGTCTGCTAAATGCCCAAAATCTCAACGTAAATGTAAATGCTGCCTGTTTATAATCCATCGGCAATGAACGATTTTCGGCAAAATATTCCAGAGAGAAAAACATTCCATTACCGACGAGGATTAGAAATGTACCCATCGAATAGCCCTTTGGGCCTTCACCCTAAGATGGCCGTCTTAAGTATTCCACCTGTTCTCCCCACAGGCCACCACCTACACGGGTCTGGTGCCGTTCTGCATCTTCTTCGGCATCTCCTACGGCATGGTGGGAGCTGTCTGCAGTTCGAGGTGCTCATGGCCATCGTGGGAACCGAGAAGTTCTCCAGCGCCATCGGCCTGGTGCTGCTGATGGAGGCCATCGCCGTGCTGGTGGGGCCTCCTGGCGCAGGTCAGGACCCACCCCCCCCCCCCCCACCCCCAGAAGAAAACACCATACAAATGAATAAATCAAGCAGCAGCAGCACCACCACTGCTCCTACTACAGCCCAAGCTAACCAAAACGCTCTCTCGCTCTTTTTTCCCCGTCGCAGGGCGTCTGCTGGACGCCACCCACAACTACATGTACGTCTTCCTGCTGGCCGGGTGCGAGGTGGTGGTGTCCGCCTTCATCCTCTCCCTGGGGAACTTCTTCTGCCTGAAGAAGAAGCCGGCGGAGCAGGGGCACGAGGCCCGGCTGGAGATGGCCATGAGCGCCTGCGAGACGGAGGAGCTGAACCACGACGGGACGGAGGCGGGCGACGCCCTGACCATGCCCAACGGAGACGAGGCCAAGACGCCGGGCCAGCGGGAAAAGATGGTGAAGGGCCTGGCGGGGGAGATCGACGGCGAGGCCAAGCCCGAGAAGGGCCTCTGAAGCTCCCAGGACACGAGAGACAGTCCCGCGCGGAGACGCCCCCCCCCCCCCCCTGGTTAAGAGGACCGCCAGGAGCCAGGCTGTGAGAGACGCAGGGGGAGAGAGAGAGAGAGAGAGAGAGAGAGAGGAAGGGGGGGAAGAACAACACTGTGTGCTCTTGTCTTTGTTTGTTGTTAAGATGTGTCACACTGGAGGAAACGCACGCACACACACACACACACGAGTCACTGACTCAACTCACTTCTGCACACTTTGGGTACTTTGGGTTTAACATTTCCTCGCTCAGTATGCCTTCCCTGAAGGGGTCCCTTGCTCGTTAATCTGCCTCTTTCTCGTTCTGCCGAGTTACCTTTCTGCTGCTGTTTCGGTGTCAACTTTTCTTTAGGCGTGTCACGTTCATTCTGCAGAACCTCACATTACTGTAACATTCAGACTCCCTTTGTGAGTAAGGCTGCACATTACAGTTTATATACCAAAGTGTGATGATAATCAATAGTGTGTTTTGTCCACTCTAGTGGTTAGAGGGCAATAAGAGACATGCGATCAACATGCTATAGTACTGTTATTTCGCCCTGCAGTGCTGTCAAATTATTTTGCAGTGCAGTGTCGTCAAGTGTGTCACTTGTGTCCAATGTTATCGGTTAAGGTGGGTGTGCGCTGATCGGACCTAAATCATGTCATACCTTAATTATTGCATTCACGTGTCCTTGGCTTTAAAGTTCCTCTAAATTATTGCACCTGTTAAGATGCTGCTGTTAATGTGAAGTATGTGTGTGCGGTTGTGTGTGTTGTCATCGTTTTGATATATGTAAGGAACTTTGATGTTGTCCGGTTATGACACTGACAATTCCAACGCACACAAGTGCATTTTACCGCTCAGCGACGATGGCAGGGTCGACTATTGAAGGCAAAGGAAGGAATTGACGTCTGGTCAATAAACAGGTGAAGCGACGTCGTCGTAGACGGTGAACGCTCTATTGAATGGCTGCAATGCTTCAGTTCAACGGCCGTGAAGGAATCCAAGGGCGTATGTGTTCATATTGAACCGCACCGTCTTCACAATGACGTCGGTAATTGGCATGTGGGTGACACCGGGTCACCAAAATGGACCAACAGATTTCAATGCACAGTGCAAATAAACACCAGCTTTGACTGCCGTGATGGCTCACAGTTCCTGGACGTCACGTCAACTTCCTCTCAGATTCTTAATAAGAACAAAACTTCTGTTTCTGCACACAGTACTCATCTCAACACAGCGTGGGCGGTGGATCGTTTGGGACAAGAAGTACAAAATGGTACAAGTACTTAATTTATTTACAGGTTTTTAAAGTACACAAATACAGTGGCAAATACAAATGAGAAAGTAGATCTTACTGAGCCGGTACCTTGGATAACATAATCGTCGCATGGCCAGCAAAACAGACCATGTGTCAAAATAATCCCTTATGGGGTACGATGAAGAGCGATGCGGCTCCATTTCAACAGGCTTCCCATGGGTCAGGACATGGTCAGAAAGGCATAGAAAGCTTCGGGGGGGGCCCGGCTGGTTCCGATACAAGTCTTGGTAAATACAAACGCCCTTTGACCCCAAACTGGTTTGCTGGTTTAAACCCGTCAAGTATTAGTAGTAGTTCTTGACTCGATTGAAGTTTGTGAATACACTTATAATGCTTTGAATGCCCCCCCCGTCTCTATGATTACCCACATCGGCGAGAGGATCCGATCTTCCAAAAAGAAAGAAATAAAAAAACATTCTGACGATGACGTTTCTACAGTCTTATTATTTTCTTTGCTTGAAAACAGTCAAAACGAACAATTCCTGCTAAAAGCAACCGGACGCTTCCTCCTCATTAAAAGTTTCCGCGTCTGCTTGGAGGGGAGCTCGCCGTGACATTTCCTAAATCCATCCCGTCCTTTCCTCCATGTGCGGGGACCTAACCAGGGACTATACAATACTAACGTTACAGGGCAATTAACCCCCTCCCCCCAACCCCAGTGATGCACCAATGTGTCCGTTTTTTTTCCTAAAACCTTTACGACTTTTCAGACGGCGTGTCGTTTGTAATCTCCAGGGAGAAGGTTCTGCTAAGCCAGGTGTGTGTGTGTGTGTGTGTGTGTGTGGGAGGGGGGGTTCACTCATTCCTCTAAAGTACCACTTGTGGGTCGGCACTGCCGGTGGATTCAACGCGTGGGGTAAAATGATGCAGCAAATCAAATGCAAAATGACGGCTCACTTTTGGAATCCCAGCTAGATTCCTCGACGCAACGAAAACGTTCAACAACAGTTGCTTTGCTTTACACTGCGTTACAAAAACGAGTCCAGCTACAGCTCAACAAAAACAAAAACAAAAAAAAGACTTCATCATTTGATTGGCTGCATTCTTTCCCCGGCGTTGATGAAACCGGGAATGTCGACCTGCAAGTCACTCTTTAAAAACACGATGTTCGCTGGAAGTGGGGCAGGAAATAAAACTACAGAGGGCGGGGCCTCTGCATCTAGGGGTGTGGTTTGTGATAGATGGACACCAAAACTACCGGGGGTTGGGGCCACTTGTATCATGGCACAGACAACAAAAACTACTCCTGTGTTTTTAACCCCAAACAGCAGCCAAGTTTGCTGGGTGGAGCCAAAGAGGGATGACTTTTTTTTTTTCTCCCCAAAACTAAAAAAATAGACAAAAAGGGCGGGGGGGGGGGGGGTCAAAAGAAAAACACATGTACACATCTATATTACAGATATTTCACAGCTTATAAATCATACAAACGAGGGAATGAAAATGCAGATCTGTACAACAGTGAGCAGACATCAAATGCAAGTGTCTCAAATGCCCCCCCCCCCCCCCCACCCCACACACACACACACACACACACCCCCCCCCAAGACCCAAGGCTCCTTTTTTAAAGTGCGCTTCTCTTACGACCGGACACTGGGAGCGTGGGGAGGGGAGGAGGGGCCGGGGGGGAAACTCATTCGATGGGTATCCCGAGGGGCTGGGGGGCAATTACTGACCCAGAGATTCCAGAAAAAACTAAAACAAACGAACCGACGCGGCCGGCCGCCGTCTGAGCCCCGGCACACCGCCAGACGCCTCGGTGTGTCGTCAGGAGCGGAGCGGACGGCTTACCTGGCGACCCCCCCCCCCCCCCGCGGGCCAAAAAACAGAAGGAGAGCGGAGCCCCGAAGACATGCAAAGCGGTGTGTTTGTTTCCCCCTCCTGTAAATGACTGAGCTGTTGAACAGAAAGGTTGCACACCAACGGCTGCGAACCGAACGAAACGAAAAAAAATGGTAGAAAAAAAAACGAACAAACAAAAAAAAAACAACAACCCCTCCTGGCTGGTGGGGAAAAAAAAAAAACAACCCCCAAAAAACACACACCTCCAAAATAAAAGCGTCACACCTGAAAATCTACCCACAGGAAATTAACGCTGTTGCTTCCTCTTGATTTAAGTTACTGCCGAGTAAAAACAAACAAAAAACAAAAGGATGCGTGTCATTCATCAGGTTATTGATGCTCAGCGGCAGTACAGGAACGGGAACCCAGAACACACACATCTCATGAACGGAGGCTCTTGAAATGTGTGCGACGAAGGGGGGGGGGACAGGTGATGGCTGAGAGCCCCCGTGTGTTTACACCTTACTGCAGGTGGGCCGGACCACCTCTGGAGCCCCACCCAGGGCCGTAGGGGACCCTGCACCCAGGGCTTCTGCAACACTCCCCCCGATAGTGAAAGTGGACACAAAGGGAGCAATCCTGTGGCTCCTCAATATATTTTATCAAAATGTTTGCCGCTCTAGGTCTAGCAACCGAGATCTGCAACGGTGAGGGAGGGAGGGGTGGGAGGAGGGGGAGGTGGAGACGACAGGCGGTGATCTATTAAAAGGGGAGGCAGGAATATCTGAAAAGCAGGGAGGTGGGGGGGGGGGGGGGAGGGGGGGGGTGGGACAGGAGGCCAGAAAATAGATCAGAGACAGACATTGTGCCGAGTCAGCAGCTGGCTTCGAATGAGAGTTAGCAGTAGCAGTGTATTCGTGTGTCGTCCGAGTGCCGCTACGTGAGCAGGGCGTGGTCCGCTAGCAGAGCGGGTGTGGGGGTAGGGGGGGGGGGTTGGTGGGGGTGTTGGTGGGGGTGGTGGTGGGGGTGGAGGGGGGAGGCTCATCGCGGAGCTAAAGAGTGGAGACCACCCGGGGTCACGCCGGCCACCATCTGGAGAGAGGAGAGAAGACGGTGAATGTGAGCGACATGAGCAGCAGGAGCAGTTTTTAGCCGTCTAGTCAGTCTTTCTAATTAAAGGTGGACCTGTTGTAAGACCTGAACGGTTAAAGCCTCTTCCAAACTGCGATTCTGAAATGTACAATAAAGCATCGCTGAACGTTGTCGACGTTCCAACGGCTCTCCTAAATGATCAAGTCTTTCAGGAGAATTTCAGCACTTTTTTTTTTTTCAATCTCATTAGGGAATTGCACAGCAGATGCTTTCGGCTTCCTCCTAGACATCTTGGAATCGCCTCGCTGTGCAACATCAAATACCGTGGCTGGTGTTCTGGACCATTTCGTAGACCAGAAGTGGTTTTGAGGAGACAACCACTACTGGCTGCAAATGAACCCACTTTTCTGTTTACAGACTTTATGGCTGTATGACTAGATAGACGCGGCAGCCTTCAGATTTTAGTTTTTTTTTTTGTGTGCACGAGCAAAGTGAAGTTGTATTTCTACAATAGGTCCCCCTTTAAAAGGAAAAAAACATCAAAAAAAAAAACAGGGAAGTGGTAAATATATACCAATAGGTTACAATACATCTAAAGTGAAGGCGTAGAGATGTATAGAGCCACACACCCATTAGACTTCAAGTTATACACACGGATTTACAATATCCCACACAAGCCAACAGGTATCGGTTGGAGCGACATGCTTCGGAGCGGGCAGCGCTCGGCGTCGCATGCGCACACCGGCGTGGACACAAGCCAGGGCCACGACGTGTCACGCATAAACACGTCCACGGTACAAAAGCGCGCCGGGCTCGCCGGGAACGCTTTCCGTGTGCTTTGAAGCCGGGCCGACATGCGGGGGAAAGCGGCAAGCTTTGAGCCGGTGTCGAACGGACAAGCCACAAGCCACAGAGTGGTGGGACCGAGAGGGGGGGCACGGGGTTCCACACGGGAGGGGGGGGGGGGGGGGGGGGAGGCGGTGGTCACAGCGAAGGCTTTTGACGTAGCGCGGTGACTTGTTCGCGCCGCCACTTTGGGTCGCCTCAACAGTTGAGGATGACGCCCGCCTCGCTACTTGACTCACCGCGGGCTGACGGGGAGACGGATGTGGATGGGAGCGAAGATGATGTCATACGACCGACAGGAAACGACGGCGCACCCTCGTTTCCCCCGATGTTGCCGCAACTCTGAAACCTCTGAACGGCGGCGTGCGGAACGCTGTGCTTCTGGTGCCTCGCCGTGTGTTTGATGCCTGGCGACGTTTTTTTTTTTTTTTTTCTCCACAACTGTGTAACTGCGGTTGTTTATGTGTGCCAACAGCTTTACTAAAAAGAAAGAAAAAAAAAAAAAAGTGCCTCACGGGACAAAAAAAAAAAGTCGAAACAGACACTGCTTGACATGAGCCCTGAGGCTTGGAACTCATGGCCAGAGACGCCACTAATGAGTCGCACATTTTAACATTGTGCAAACAGTGTGCGTTGAAACACCGCTGTCAGAACTATTGCAATCGCAACGCGAGGTCCTATGACATCAGCTGCCGCCAAAACACACCCAAGTCGCCCAGGAAAAGGGGAAGTCGGGCAGCCTAACCTGCAGAACACTCTGTACCCGGGTTGCAACATACAAAAAAAAAAAAAAAAAAACTGGAAGTCTTTTAGAGCTTTTACCAAAAAAGCAAGAACTGACTGGTAAATTCATTCTGTAGATGAAAACGCTTTAAAAGAGGGCCTTCCAGCCGGGGCTTCAAACCGGTTCAGGCGAGCAGGAATGAAGCCCCTGCAACCTGAGGAACACTCTGAAGGCCCGGGGGCAGTGCCGGGGGAGGGGAGTGCAGAGTGGTGGGGTGGGGGGGGGGGGGGGGAGCAGTGCTTCAGGTATGGGACTCACCCAGCGCGGCTGCCCTCACACCAGGACTTGGTGAGCGTCTACTTGGCATGGTGCTCGTAGGGAATGCTATTCTGAGGTTGAAGGGGGGAGGGAGTAGAAGGGGGGGGGGGGGGGGAGAGAAGGCTGTATATGTCAAGTCAGAACCCAGGGTTAATCCGACCGGACGCGACCGGTGAGGGCTAACTGCAGCCGCCTCTCATGATGTGTGTTCGGTTCGGTAGACCACCGAGTCAACCTTTTTTACAACACATGTAAGTAAGGGGGGGGGGCTTCTCCTTTTAAAAAGGTCATTTTGAGTGACGATGAGCGGACATGAAGGTCTTCTCACGAGCTAGGGCTTCTGACATCTCCGCAGACCTTTGATGGCCTAGGCTGCAGCAGTTCCTGCTGTTTGCTTTAGTGTCTTTAAATCATGTTGGGGCGGGCTGGGGGGGGGAGTGGGGGGGGCGGAGCTTCTATTGTCAGTCAAACTCTGCGTTATATACCTGGGCCTGCACGCCCTTTCGAGACAAACTCCGATAAAGACAAATGACACAAAACACGGGACACGGGATGTTTGCACGTTGTAAGAACAACCCGAGCCGAGGCTGAACGCCCCACAACGCCACGGCGTGCAATCAGGGGTGGGGCCCGCGTGGCGGCGGGGGGGGGGGGGGGGGGGGGGGGGGGGGCGGGGACAACAACACGCGTACCTGTGAGGTGGACATGCGGGAGGCGTCCTGCCGCCCCGTCAGGTCAGAGGAAGACACGTTGACGGGCGCCCCGCGGTGCAGCCTCATGCTCACCTTCCTCTCGCGCTCCATGCCGGACACCTGGCGGGGGGACGTGTTCGCTGCAGGGGGGGGGAGAGGAGGGGAGGGAGGGGTTCAACCTTTAGACACCTGTACACATTGTACACTCCTGTCCGGTCCTGTATACTCCCTGTGAAGGAGCCTCCCCAAGCTGGCGGTTAAGTTTTATAGATATATCTATCTATCTATCTATCTATATATATATATATACACACACACACATACAATCCATAATCCATTACATAATCCCTGTGCACCGCCCCCCCCACCAGTTCCAATAGGGACTTTAGTCGAGAACAACCCCCGGGCACGGCCGCACCGTATGCAAACCAAGCTGCTTTTAGCACTCGCGTGTGAGTGGAAAAAGAGACCGAAAAAGCAGAAGTTGGACCGGTTCCTAGGGGGCGGGGGGGGACATTCAGTTGTAACCATAAAAAAAACAAACCAAAGCAACAACCCATGCACTGCAGCTCTATGCTTACCGGTGTGCGAGGTGGGCGTCAGGGGCGTGGGCGGCGCTCCGGCGTCCTGCGCGCCGCGGGGCCTCCCGGGCGCCGCGGGGATGCCGCGCGCCCCGGGGGTCCTGCCGTGCCGCAGACGGTCCTCTCGGTCCCGACGCTCTCGCTCCGCCTCCTCCGCCGCCCGATTGGCTCCCTGGGACAACACGAGGGGTGACGGGGCTTCAGAGGACACGCTTTTTCATAGCCAAGACTGGGATTGGTACCGATTGTGTAAAATGCATGCGAGGCGTGTGTGTGTGTGTGTGAGTGTGTGTGTGTATGTATGTCGGGAGTGTGCCTGTTGTGGCAGGCGATGGCGTGACGGAGCACGTGCGGTTCTTCACACTCACAAACTTGAGCATGTTCCAGTCAAACACGTAGTCGTAGGAGAAGCCCTGTCGATGGAACAGGTTCCTGAACAGCTGCCGCAGGTACGAGTAGTCCGGCTTGTCGTCGAAACGCAGCGAGCGACAGAAGTTCAGGTAGGTGGCAAACTCGGCTGAAGAAGAAAAGACTAAAATTAGGCGAAACCCCCGAGCCGTGTCACCGTGCTGCAATGACATCTACGTGGAAGGGCCGGGCAGCGCAGCGCCCTGGTATCCAGGCCAACACACACATAGCAGTGAGGGCTTTGGTGCCTTGCTCAAGGGCACTTCAGTCGTTCCTACTGGTCGGGGTTCGAACCGGCAACCCTCCGGACTTGTAACCGGAGGGTTGCCGGTTCAAACCCCGACCAGCAGGAACGGCTAAAGTGCCCTTGAGCAAGGCACCCTAACCCCTCACTGCTCCCCGAACGCCGCTGTAGGCAGCTCACTGCGTCGGGATTAGTGTGTGCTTCACCTCACTGTGTGATCACTGTGTGCTGAGTGCGTATCACTAATTCAGATTGGGATAAATGCAGAGACCAAAAAATTTCCCTCACGGGATCAAAAGAGTAATTCTTCTTCTTCCTCACATACAACGTATAATAATGGCGTGGTAATAACACTCACAGGGGTATCCTTTGCACAGGACCTCGATGGGCGTGGACATCTTCTTCTCGCTGATGCGTTCGTACTTCTGCCTCTTGGTGGCGGCCTTGAGGCCCTGCCAGGGCAGGGAGCCCAGGTTGAAGTACATGAGGACGTAGCCCAGGGACTCCAGGTCGTCACGCCGGGACTGCTCTGTAGGGACGGGGGGGGGAACGGGAAACGGTTACTATAGTTACTGAATAATGACCCTGCTATTCTACACACACACACACACACACGTGACAAGCGTATGCAAACTTTGAATCGCGATACATCCAGGGCTAAAGTGCACAGCGGCGGGATGCGTGTAATTTCCCGCTAGGTGTTCAAGAGAGGCCTCTTGGGCTGCTCTACCTATCCCCAGATGCGTGTTGATGGAGGCGTAGCGGGCGGTGCCCGTCAGGTTCTTGTTCTCGCGGTAGGGGATGTGCTGGTGCGTGCGGGCGTCCCGGTACTTCTTGGCCAGGCCAAAGTCGATGATGTACACCAGGTTGCCCTTCTTGCCCAGGCCCATCAAGAAGTTGTCGGGCTTCACGTCCCGGTGGATGAAGTTCTTGGAGTGGATGTACTCGATGCGGCTGATCTGCAGCGGCGAGAGAGAGAGAGAGAGAGAGAGAGAGAGAGAGAGAGAGGCGGGGAGGTCAGGTATAGAGGCTCACTGCACAAGCGACTCCTTAAAGGGGAACACGCTGCTGTGTGGAGTATTGCTTCACACGTGTGCTGTGAAGCAATGCGTCTGTTACAGTAACTGAACAGAAACGTCACTTTTACCGAATCAGACCAACGATGTCAAAAGAATCAGTTCAAAAAGGTTGAACGTTCAGTTATCATTAATGAAATACAAGACTATTATGCCCTTATTAATGAAATACAAGACCATTATAGGGTCAGCATTTGTATCCAATGCCTTCACGATCCATTCTTAGCCAAATCAAACACCAGCATATGTCCCACAACCAAAGACCTCCCACACCCTGTCTACTTGCCATTCAATAATGCCACGTGACAAGTCCGCTGTAACATTACCATAATCAAATGGTGCAGGCCAAGCCTTTATCAGTCTAAGTTCACTATGATGGCAGTTCAGTGCCCTTTACCCTGATTGATAACATTCATTTGATGACCAGAGGAAAGGAGCTCCCTTCGGAGAGTCCCTCGAGGAGTCTTCCTTCCCCTTCCTTCCCCATGATATAGGAGAACATTCAGGCTTCCCTCGTGAAGGTGGCTGTGAACGAGTGAGTGGCTCAGTGAGTCCCTACCATCTGGTCCGCCAGCAACAGGACCGTCTTCAGGCTGAACTTGCGGGAGCAGAAGTTGAACAGGTCCTCCAGACTGGGCCCCAGCAGCTCCATCACCATCACGTTGTAGTCGCCCTCCGCGCCGCACCACTTTATTATCGGGATGCCCACTGCAGGCGGATCGAGAGGAGGAGGAGGAGGAGGGAGGAGAGGGTCATTCAAATTCATGGCTCAATGGGAGCAGAGACTGGATCCCAGGATTACTACACACAGTCAGGGATGCTGTGCTCACATTACTCTGCACCGAATAAAACCTCAACAGATATAATAATCACATTTAAAACCTATTAATACCCTTCCTAGATGGAGGGGTTATCGGCAGCGGTGACAGATTGAGTCCCGTGGCGGGATACAGAAGGGTTATGCGTTGCGTGGCGTGCCAAAGAGCTTTGCACCGCCATGGAAAAGGACATGTGAGACGGGGCGCCCGTCGCGGCTCACCTCCCCCTTGCATCATCTTGTAGATCTTGCTCTCGATGTGGAGCTGCGGGTGCTTGGTCTTCACGCATTCTAGCTTGATGGCAACCTCCTCACCCACGGATATATCAGTGCCTGGGACAGAACGCCAGGAAAAGGACACGCACATGGGTGTCGTTAGTGCTACAGTAGACAACAGGAGCAGTGCAGCACATGTCAGAAGTCTGATGAAAACTCAAAATACATACTGTACATGTTGTAACTACAACTATTCCAGGCAGTTGGGGAATCATACATGTTGAGGCAAGTAGAGGCACGTGCTCCCAAAATAATGTGAAATTAATCACATTATCAGCCAGGAGACAGAAGCACTGTCTCGCGAGCCTGAACATGTCATGGCATATCCCAGCACAACAGCAGCAAAACAATGCAGGATAAACACTTTACAAGGCAGATTTGCCGGACCAGGCTGGTTTCACAGCCTAGTGGAAAAACATGACGAACAACTTAGCATGACAACCCCATGTGGCGATCGTTCATCCAAAAAAAAAGGTCTTGCAACAAACAAAGAAAAACACCAAAACAAAATGTGTTCATACTGCGATACAGTGGCTTTGAAAAAAACCCTTAAATTAAAGTACCGGTATCTACTTTTTGTGACGAAGACATTTATACACACATAGCCCTACGTTAAAGACAAAGCCCAGCAGCCCTGGCTTACATACGCAACAATGGACCCTTTTCGGAAATATCATCTATAGTAGGGTGAGGTAACTTCCTGTTCCTGTAATTTTAACATCAGGTCAGCATTACTCATGTCTGTCAAAGCCAGGCATGGTCAATGTATATATACATTGACTGATTCGGTGCACCGCCATACCTTAATCGAACCGACACATAATTCATGTTCTGAGGCACACTTTCGAACTCTCTTGCAGGAAAGCCACCAGTGGCAGTATTTACTGATCAGGGTCCTGACACCCGACACCCCTGTGTGCAATCACTCAACACGCCTGATGACTAATTTCATGTGCGTGCAGCTGGTTACATAAACCCAACTGCATTACTCACAAAAAAAAAGGAAGTATGGAGGTTCACGTTGAGAGCCCTTACACAAACACAAACGAGAGTGGAACAGTAGATCTCCCACTGATAAGAGGACATAAAACAAAAACACACAACGTAACAACGCTCCGTTCTACTTGTGAGCACCGCTTGGTTACTACTTATTTTGTCGGGTAATTGATTTAATAATTTAGTACAAGACATTCATAGGATATCAATAAAATACTTTTTAAAAACAAATGCACACTTAGTGTGTTATGAAGGGCTGTTAACAAGTATAAACAACATAAACAGCATAAGGGGGTCAGCACTATGTTCCTGGAGGACACAGATGTAAGATAGCCTGCTTGGGTCTCAGTGTTACACAACCCATGCTGTAATTGAGTCAGGAATCTCCATAAAACTTAAGGATATGTGACTGGTACACAGAGAGTTTCGGGCGGGTGGAGTCGCTGGCCTACATCAAAAACAATCGTATACAATGACAAAAGCTCAGCAGACTCCAAGCAGACGCCATTGACAAACACAAATGTTTTGGAAACAGTTCTATAAGTCACCTTACATAAGTGAGGGGGAAAAACAGCTGCACTTTCAGTTTGAGGGTCCTGTCCCCCATGTAGGTCTGCTTGCCTTTGTTTGTTTTGTCAGCTGGTCTACTTTAAATGCCCAAAGACGGGGACAATGCTCTAGGTTTCCAAAAAAAAACCCACTGAATATATTTTGCTAGGTCAACATTTGAAAAAAAACAAAAACCCAACAACCCACAAGTGGAACACAAACATGACAGTTATTAACAAGGCTCATGTCGATCACGAAAACAATACGTTCCTTCTATTCAAACATGGTTTTGTTTGCATAAGCTCTGGGAAGACTTGCAGAGCTAGTTTCTATTAAATGTATACTTCAGTCAATGTACCAACAGTCTTATGAAGATAACTAGAGGGGATATGGCGTATAGGTCCTCTTATCATGTATGGCTGATACATGATAAGAAAGATAATGTTGACAATACAACAGTAAATACTGGAACGACAACAATGTTGACTACATTCATTATTAGTACTAATTCTGATATGTTCCTTTGAAAGTCGCAGAGGACTTTATGAACTGGACAAACTAGTCTGCACAGTATTTGTTTGAGCGCAAACTCGGATGACATCTTAATCGCATTTGATAGATTAACACTGGTCATCTGCAGAGGTGTGTGCGTGTGTGTGTGCGCGCATGTATGTGTGTGTATGTGTGTGTGTGTCTGTGTGTGTGTGTGTGGGGGGGGGGTTGGGGGTTGCAAAAATTATATTTAAAAAAATACAACGACTTGGCTGCAATAGCCGGAGAACAGGACAGATCTGCTTGGCTTGCTTGCTAATGTTTTCTGCTGCCCTTCAGCACCGGAATTAGATGACAGATGGCGTGGAGCTGCGAGCAAACACTGTAGGACTGGATCTGCCTGTGCGGGGTTAGGTCTTCTTGATGATTAAAATCCATCTACTTAGCCATGGTTAAGCAAGAACTAGCCAGCCTAATCTACAAATCGACAACCAGCTACCGATCACGAACGAATAGCCCAAACCCACATAGGTTGTAAACAGGGGATAACATGTAAGACACAGTGGCAACACATACCAGTAGAGGCCGTTAACGAAGATATATGTCCTACGATACATGCACCATAGTAGGACACATCCGAGGTGGAGACAAGGGTGTTTTTCAGGCGATAAATGCACTAAGGGACGAGGTAAGGGGGACCAGGTTAGGACTTGCAGAGGACTAGGCGAGTGATGGATTAGGAGGACTAGGTTATGACTGGGTTATGACTAGGTTAGGACTAGTTTTCCTGCCCTAACCTCCTTCGTGTGGTTTTCCACCAGCATTACGTCAACTAAAGGAGCCAAGAGTGAACACTGACTACATGATTTGCATGGCAAGTTCCTATACCAGTGACCATAACAACCGACTCACCTACAGGGAAAATACGTTAAGAGTTAATGTTGAATTTTACTCACCCAAATAAATGTCTCCAAAGGATCCGCTTCCGATTTTTCTACCCAGTCTGTATCGGTTTCCTACTCTCAACTCCATTTTGACGTTGGATATTTCGCGTATAGCTTCGTTGTTTTCTTGTGAAGTAATGATATTTCGTAAAGAATAAACTATATAATCGGCTAGCTCGGCAAATATTTCACCTTACTGAATTGGGTTACAACCAACCCCTTTATTCACACTCCCCCTTCTCTTCAGGTCCAAGTCTCTGTCTCTTCTGTGGCAGTCCAACTTTCACCATTCCGTTTAAATGGTTTAAATCCTTAAACCATCACAATATCGACATTTCCCGAAAGCCTTGAAAGTGTAGTTTATGTTCTGGATATTTTCAATATCATTTTCCCCTGTTTTGCGGCAGGATGGGTACGGATTTGGCGTATAGGTAGACTCCAAAATTCGTCCGATTCTTTACATGGAACGTCGCTCCAGAGTGAAAACTGTCATATGCTTCTTAC
>JAXIVH010000069.1:22500-33460 GCA_036785325.1 Urophycis tenuis
ATCTAACTATTTATATTCATACATCAATAAATCCATGCACACACATACAAATACATGTACGCATAGATACACACACACACACACACACACACACACACACACACACACACACACACACACACACACACACACACACACACACACACACAGACACACCAATAAAGAGGTGGGCATGACTCTTCAACAGTGGTATGACATGCTTGCACATGAAGACATGCTGATACAAGAACACACGAGCAAAGCCACACACATGCAAACCTACACACCCACACACACCCACAGACACCCCCCCCCCACACACACACACACACACACACACACACACACACACATACACAAATGTTTCCCCTTATTATTCATTACGCCATCGTCAGGTCTCAACATGAGTTCTCTGTCTATGTGTGAGCAGATGCTTGATGGCCAGACCAGCCTCATTTTAGTTAAGTGCTATAGAGCTTCAATAAGTAGCTGTCGTTTCTTGAGTATTTCATGAGGTAGCTTTAGAGCTGGATAGTCCCGCAAACTTTGATCACAAACCGCTGATGAATCATTTTCTTTAATAAAATTCTATGGAAATATATGTAGACATTATTTTCGAGACGAGAGTCCCATTTTTGAAAACATGTATGGTCTGGTTTGTCCAATTATTTTATATTGGGTTGAAATGACTGAATAAACAAACTGCAAAATACTAATCTCTGGACTAGCTTGGTAGCTGGTAAACAAAAGATTCCTGCTCTCTGCTGCCACAACCGTGATTTCAGTGCTGAATTAAAACCAGATCATGCCACAGTGTTTTGTTCCAGATTGCAATAATGATGCAAATAAGGAGTCATGCTCAGTTTGAAAAAAACAACAACTGCCAAAAGAATCCACAGACTGAGTGGCATTTTGTAGCAGCTAAGCGCTACCACAGACTGTAATGGCTGCTAACCTAGCGGGAGCCTGTACGATCTTCAATGTTTCTTGGTGGTGTAGTTATGTTTGGCAAAATGTGTTGAATAAATGTTACAAATTCTTTTTAAACACACATTATGCGCTTCATTCGGTAACCTAAGAGTATCACAAGGTAGCTATTTCGTTTCATGAGGTAGCCATAGAGTTTCATGAGATTGCCAGAGTTTCATGAGGTAGGTATAGTTTCACAAGGTAGCTATGTAGCTTCATGAGGTAGATATAGAGTTGATTGATGCAGTTATAGACTTCCATTAGGTAGCTATACAGTTTAATATGGTAGCTAATATGGAGTTTAATATGGAGTTTCATGAGGTAGTTTGGCTTTCAGGAAGATTCCTGAAAGGGAAGTCAACAAAGTTGATGAAATAGTGTGTGCTTTGCAGGAAATTATATATCTACCTACATATACAGTATATACAGTATATATAAATACACACACATGTACAAACACATATGAACCTATGTATGTACACACACCCATACATGTATGTACAAACACACACACACACACGTACGTACGAACAAACACACACACACACACTTATACACACACACACAAACACACACAAGCACACACACACATGCACACACACATGCACACACACACACACACACACACACACACACACACACACACACACACACACACACACACACACACACACACACACACACAGTGTACTTGCTGTTTTTCATTTGGCCCTTCATTCTAATTGTGTGCTTTAACCACAAAAGTACTTATTATTAATGTCGACGTGCAAGGTGTTGTGCTACTTTACATTTTAACGTGTCAGCTAATCAAACAGGCATGGGTTTCACATAAGCTGAAGAGGCAATAATACATGCACACACACACACACACACACACACACACACACACACACACACACACACACACACACACACACACACACACACACACACACACACACACACACATGCACACACGCATACACACGTGTTCCAGCATAGCATGGAGAAAGACATTTTCTTTGAATAAAGTAATAGTAGGATCTCTGTACATTTGTCCAGACAAGCAATTTCAAGCGACTCCATGAAAAGGCTGGAATTATATGATTTGCATTTATATACTGAAACCATTTCAAATCTTCTTTATGTGTTGGAAGTGTTTAAACAGCATGAAAAGTAATATTCAGCTATTCGCCTTATTAGGTAATTCCGCCATTCACACCATTATAGTGAATGATTCAGTAATTAACAAATTATGCCACAAATCTAAATGAAAAACACAACCTCTACTGAATGTTACAACAATTCTTTTTTGTTTCTGATGACACAAATGTTAAGCCTGTCCCTGCAACTCATACTATTCATAAAGCTTTTGCTCACTGTCTCTAAAACGAATAACACACAATCACAAAAAACAAAACCAAACACGGTCATCACTACTAGTAGTTCCATGCAAACACATGGACAAACTGAATGTGTGTGTGTGTGTTTTGTGTGTTTTGTGTGTTTTGAGTGTTTTGTGTGTATGTCTCTGCCTGCTCTGTGGCAAGGCAGTATTCATTTGGATATTCATGAAGTGTGGAACTTTTACATGTGTTTCCTGGTCATATAATAGCGCTGACCTTCCACAACAGGAAATAGAAGAGAGGCCCTAGTACAGAAACAATAGCCTAAACAAAGTTAGAGTACTTTTTAATGGCCAAAACAGTCTGGGGGCCACCTCTTTAAACCTGAAGGGAACTATAGGGCAGCAAGACCACTTGAGAAGCCACAAGCTTCCCCTAACAGCAGGGTTTGGATTTTTCAAGATACAAACAACAAATCCAAATGTTTACCTTCAGGAAAACACGAATATCACTAATAACGCTCGGCTCAAACGCAACAATAAATTCACAAACATTGTGCAATATGTGCAACGATAACGTAATATTAATGTTATTTTTCCCCAACTGACTGTTTTCCAACAGTACACATATAAAAAAGACCTGAAGCCACATCAGAGAGAGAGAGCATAATAAAAATAGAGAGGCGAAGGCGGTATCTGACAACGCAAACAGTCCCACAGCCACAAACACACACAGCGGTATTGTAAGCACAGTGTGCTCACTAAAACGGCTGTGAAGGGGTTTGTAAACCCAAGAACAGTGACAGGTAGGTTCACCGTGGTGTGGACACACTAAAACAAACTTGGGAGGCAACCTCAGTGATGTCACGGAAGGCTTGGCGAGGATCACTGACGCGACAACGTCATTCCTGATGCGGTGATCGCCCGAGTCGATAAAAGCGGAGACTTGGCGCTTGAAAACACGTCGCGACACTTCTCGCCGAAACAGTGATGCGTGCGGATGAGACTGAAGGAAGGTAAGGTGAGATCAGATGGGGGGGGGGGGGGGGGGGACCAGGAAGATAAGGACCAGGAAGATGGACTCACATGCAGGAACATGGGAACACGGTTTGAACAAAACAAAAAGTATTTTACCTAAAGTTCTTCAAGACAGAAAGGTTGAACCAAGGCAATGAGTGGGAAACGGGGCAGAGTGGGACACCGGCTAGACTGGGTTAACGACAGGAGAGGACAATCAGACAAACGGAAAGCGGGGAGGAGGGTTGATCAGCAGTTGATCAGCACAATCAAGGTGAATGAGATTCAAGAAAATAATAACTGGCCAAAACCCCCCTCCTAAAACTACACGAAGGCCAACCTAATGGTTCAAACAGCGACTAGATGTTTATCTTGTGTCCCTCAGATAACATACAGTACTTTGTAACAACGACTTCTTGGGGGGAGGGTCACGGGGAAGTTAAGCACGTGCTGAGCAGAATGCTTTGATTCCTGGACGTCTGGACATCGGGCAGCCATGCTTGTCTTCAAAGCCAAACATGTTCACCGACTATGTCATTATCCAGTCGTCGGGCGAGCAGAAGGGATTGGCTGTGAGTGAGCGGGTCATGGTGTGCGTTTGAGGGGGTCGTTGGGTGGTGGAGCAGTGGGTGAGTCGTGGTGGAGTGGTGGGGGGGTGAGTAGTGAGTAGTGCGGGAAACGTGGGCAAGTGGTGCAGTGGGGAGTAGTGAGTGAGTAGTAGTAGTAGGGGAGTGCTGGGGGAGTAAGGGGTGAGCAGTGGGTGAGCGGCGGGGGAGTCACAGGGGAGGGGTGGGTGAGTGGTGGGGGAGTAATGGGGGAATATTAGGGCAGCATATCAATCATAATAGGACTCCACAGTACCAAAGCAAGGCAGAAACAGCAAAAGAAAGAAAGAAAGAAAGAAAGAAAGAAAGAAAGAAAGAAAGAAAGAAAGAAAGAAAGAAAGAAAGAAAGAACGGAAGAGAAAGAAGGAATGAAAGACAGAAAAATGAAAGATGCAGGAGTGATAGGGTGATTGATTGCCATTGGGTTTATCAAGCGGCAGTTACAATCAGGGCTCTAATGATGGCACCATGACCGGTAGGAGAGGTTCTGTGCAGCACAAACATGGGGCCCTCTGATTAAAGTGGGGGCCGCTTCCTGTCACTCAGATTTCAGAGGAAGTCGTTACGTTGAATATGGTTCGACTTAGCCCTTTGAGTACTTGTATTTTTAGCCTCCCATTCCCATATGTTATATTGTAAATGATGTAGCTAGTTTTATATTCAATTCATATCATTTTAAGTCTCGCAATAATGATGACAATAATACCACTGATAAAACTAATTCTAATAATAGTAACAAAATAAAATGACCATCCCGTTTCATGTTCCCATCATTTGCAAGCGGGTTTGAATAAATATCTAAGTAGCTGAATGGCCTTGAATCTGGAGAGCATTAGCACCTGTAGGCGAGGCAATTATAGGTGTAGGAGTAAATGATGAATTATGAATATAATTATGATGACCTGTGTTGCAGTAAAGTCATCAATATTAATTGATCAGCTGCAGTGTGAGCTGTTAAAGTGTCAAATGGCAGTAACGGTGTATGATGTAACATCTGTAATTAGACCTAATTCCTTGCAAACAAAATAAGAACAAAATCAGGTTATTTGCACTCGTTATCAGTAAAAGGTTAGTAAAACACAAATGTAATTTAATCCTTAATGGGTTGGGTGTTGGGCCATTTCAGGCTTCATGTATGTTGGAGGGGAAACAACATTTATAGTGTTTTCATTATAGTTGTAATTATAGTTTCAAATGTAATGTAAAAGTAACAGAGGCATTTTTGGGGACATTTTGTTTTTGAGAGTGAGAGAAATACTGGCGGTTGCCTATGGACGTTTCGACAGCTAAGTAACACTTCATTTTTTGTTTTCTGTTTTTCTATGTGGTGTCATGAATTTTTTTTTTTCCGCAATGAGGCACAGATTGCTGTCAGATGTTTCAACACATCCTGCTTAGCGCTGATGAGTTCAGTCTTGGGACAAAATGAATTCCCTGCTCCGGGAGCTACACAGCATGACGGAGGAGGCTGCCATTCACTCTGACTGACACTCAAAAGAAAAAGATCCATTTAGATGTTTCCACACAATGTTCATGCAGGATCCTGGCTGCTTCGTTGGAGGGCCGTCCTAATATCAACATGAACACTAAAGTGTTTTGTCTACAGTCTAAATGTGCCATCCAGAATCCGCCCCAGACGTCTACGCAGCTACATCTGCGGAGAAGCTTGTGGCCCTGTGAAGGCATGACTGTTGCCCGGCTCAGAGCCATCATGCAGTTAAAACTCCCGCTTGGCTCACCGCGGCTGTCCACTGTTTCACTGAGTGGACTGGAAAATCCTCCACTTCACTTCACTGCACTGCTTTGACCAAAAGTCTCCACGAAGGAAGCAAGCGTTTTAGTTTTTTTTTCCTTGTTCCTAAAGTGCGTGCGATGTGTGTGTCCTCGGTGCCGTTGCAGATCAAGGTGATGTGTCTGTGGACCGCCCTGCTCCTCCTCACCCCCGGGCCGGCCGCGGCCTACCGGACCCCCTTCGACCAGGGGCTGGAGCCCCAGCAGAGAGGCCCGGGCGGGACGGAGCCCAGGGGCCGGCCGGAGGACCGGTACACCAGAGAGGAGCCCTCGGACGGCCGGTAGGTCGTTGTCCCCCCGGGTCGTGTGCCAAAGAACCCTGCTGGGTCAGAGGTCACACAAGTGACTCGCCCTGGGACCGTTTGGACCCTAAGCTGGTGGCGTAACAACTTTTGGACCACATTTTTGTTTTCTATATCAAAACACTAATTTAGGTCAACATCGAGGGTAAACAAAGACATTAAAACAAAAAGGCCCCAGCCAGTGTTGCACTAACACAGAGTGTGTTTCCAATCGCTGCTGGAACGATCACGCTGGGCAAAGTCAGTAGCGGCAACTACATTAAAAAAAAAAGCTCATGAAAATATAATGCTAATTAACAAGCTACCTCCGGGGCGCGTCCGGTCTGCGCTGAACCTCATTACAAAACTTTCAACTCGACTCCGAACGCGCGCCCAGGAAATGAACACCGCTGGGTGTGTGGAACGTGTCTTCTGCAGGCCCAGCCGGGCGAGGGAGTGTCGCCGCTGCTGTGACCCCAGAGAGGACCCCCCGTCGGGCTACGCCGGCCAGAGTCACCCCCAGCTGCTCCCACCCACGCCCCAGTACAAAGTGGTGCCCCAAATCAACATCACCATACTCAAAGGTGCGCCCCATAGCATGCTGTCATTGCATAAACAAACACGCACGCGCGCGCACACACACACACACACAGGCACAGAGATACACACACACACACACACACACACACACACACACACACACACACACACACAGACACACACACACACATAAACACACACAGACAAACAGACACACAGACACACACACACACACATACACACACACACACACACACACACACACACACACACACACACACACACACACACACACACACACACACACACACATAAACACACACACACACACACACACACACACACACACACACACACGCACACATGCACACACGCACACACATAAACACACACACACACACACACACACACACACACACACACACACACACACACACACACACACACACACACACACACACATAAACACACACACACACACACACACACATCTGGTGTTTACTGCGGAGGTTCAGTGCGAGGCCAGTGGAGGTGTGTCGTCCGCCCGCGGGGGAAATGAAGAAGATTTGAGGGCTTTTGAGGAAGAAACAAATAAGAGTGTGGGCTAGCCGGTAGTCCATGAGGGGATGATTATAATGTGAGTGTGGGTCTGGCTTCGCTGAAGCGCGCACGGTCGCCCACAGCGCCCACAGCGATCCCAACCGCCGCGCCAATTAACTGTGTTTTAGCAAAACCAAGCATAGCGCAAGCCCCCCCCCCCCCCCCTCAGAGAGCAAGGGGGGGGGGGGGGGGCGTGCACGTCTGGGGTCTCCGTGGTGAAGCATGCGACAATAAGACTTTCAGGAACACGCTGAGCGCGCACAAACAGTAAAACCGTAGTATCACTAAGTACACATCGCTCAACCATAACTACAAGCACTATAACTATAAGCACCCGCACACAACTCATTTCAGTGTATATACTCGCACTCCGCGACTCTCTCTCTGTCTCTCTCTCTCTCTCTCTGTCTCCCTTCCCCTCCCAGGTGAGAAGGGGGACCACGGCGAGAGAGGGCACCTCGGCAAATCGGGGAAGGCCGGGCTGACGGGCCCCCAGGGGCCCTCGGGCCTCAAGGGGGCCAAGGGAGGCATGGGGCAGCCGGGGGAGGCCTGCAAGAGCCACTACGCCGCCTTCTCCGTGGGCCGCAAGAAGGCGCTGCACTCCAGCGACTACTACCAGACGCTGGTGTTCGACACGGAGCTGGTCAACCTCTACGGCCACTTCAACATGTTCACGGGCAAGTTCTACTGCTACGTGCCCGGCGTCTACTACTTCAGCCTGAACGTGCACACCTGGAACCAGAAGGAGACCTACGTGCACGTGATGCACAACGAGCGCGAGGCGGTCATCCTGTACGCGCAGCCCAGCGACCGCTCCGTCATGCAGAGCCAGAGCCTGATGCTGTCGCTGGAGCAGCACGACCAGGTGTGGGTGCGGCTCTTCAAGGGCGAGCGGGAGAACGCCGTGTTCAGCGACGACTTTGACACCTACATCACCTTCAACGGACACCTCATCAAACACAAGAGCGAGCTGTGAGGGGGGGGGGTCTCTCTCCGGGAGGTGTGGGGGGGGGGGGGGAGCGTGTGTGTGTGCACGTGCACGTGGGTGCGGCTGTACTTGTGCGTGCACGTGTGTGCGTATGCATGTGCGTGTGTGCGCCTGTACTTGTACGTGTGGGTGTGCATGTGTGTGCTTGTACTTGTACAGGTGCACACGTGTGTGTGTGTGTGTGTGTGTGTGTGTGTGTGTGTGCGCGCGCACGTGTGGGGACCATACCGGCTAGGCACAGGCCAGAGGAGAGCCAGAGGAGAGCAGTGCATCATGGGAGGCCTGGGCCTCAGCATGACACAAGCCCGATCGCTTGGCCTTCTGGAGCTCGACTGTCTGAGGGGACTCAACTCAACCCATGGACCTGAAATGGTGCTTTGTTCTGGGAAGCGTTGACGTCAGTTATGTCTGCATGGGAGAGGCTGTGCTGGGTGCAAAGGTCTACCATGTGACCCTGGTCATGTAGAGCAAGCAAAACCGTTCACTCTGTCATAGACGTGCCTTCTGGATCTATTTATGGATTTGAAAGTGTTGTATTTTTGATCGACGAGACTCTTAATCAGGTTTCTATTCATGAGCCCTGGCAGTCTTGTGTAACTAAACTTTTTTTTTTATTGTTGATATAAACATAAAATATTGCTTGCCTGGCCAGTCAGCGTATTTTTGTCAAATAAACTGTCCTTCAGGTGCTACTTTATAAATAGATATCAATATGACAGCTTTAGCCCCAGTTATGTTACAACAGAACATTTTAAAACACACTACAAGGTACCCTGGGTGTTGAGGAAAGGTGCCGTTGAACATTTGCACTCTACATCTAGTTTTGAAGAAAAGTATATCAGGCGAGCTGCATTATCGTGTTATCATGGCTCGCTCTGCTCTCGTTCTCCTTTCATAATCCTAACACCTGTTTTTGGCCAAGCACCATGGCTTACTTCCGGGAAGCTGACACATCTGACACTTCCTGCTTCACACACACACACACACACACACACTCACTCACTCACTCACTCACTCACACACTCACTCACTCACTCACTCACTCACTCACACACACATACTTACTCGCACACACATACACATGCACATACCCACACACCCACTCCCACACACCCACTCACTCTTTCACTCACTCACTCACACACTCACTCACTCACAGACTCACACTCTCACCCACCCACTCACTCACTCACTCACTCACACACTCACTCACTCACAAACTCACTCACTCACACACACACACACACTCACATGCACACGCACATACCCACAAACTCGCACTCACTCACTCACTCACACACACACACTCGCACACACGCACATACCCGCACACACACTCACACTCACTCACTCATACACAAACACACGCACACACAAACACACACACACACACACACACACACACACACACACACACAGACAGACAGACAGACAGACAGACAGACAGACAGACAGACAGACACACACACACACACACAGATCACACACACACACACACACACACACACATTTACACACAAAAAAATGCAGCAGACAGTGGCCATAATAGTCCTGAGGTGGCGTGGTCTCCCCGCTTTAAGTGTGCCTTTAAAAAAAAGAAGAAATCTTTTGTACTTTGTTTTATTCATCAACTGAAAGGTTTTAACAACGAGGTAAATGATAAGCACCATTGTGCAAACTCTGTGTTATCTGTTTTTCTACCGCTGTAACAATTTAATGGCTGACGATTCCCAGCTCCCACGGGCAACACAAATTAATTCATGCTTTTAGTCTACATTTGCACCCTAACAGGTGCATCACAGTGCTAACAAAGAGATTCCCCTTGAAACACCCCCAACTTTGTGTACATAACATTGCATAATTTCTTTCTCTGTACGCAAGGACAAAGAAAAGTGTCTCAACTAAAAAGAGATGAGAGAGAGAGAGTTCTGCATACACATGGAAAGGAGAAAACACCAAAAACAGAGACATAGCCTTTAAATCTAAATATATAAATCTTACATTACAGTTTGTCTCTCAAGTGTAAAGAAACACCAACACAGATCTGGATCTAGTTCTCCTGCCGCTTTGAGCACCATCTGTCACGACAAATGTCTTGTTGAAACCTTTGATGCCGTTTGTTGTGAACGGCATTCAGCGACAGCCATTCATTCACCGCACATATCCCCAGGGAACCGTTTCAAACCGCTGCCCCAAACCCATAGCCCCCCCCCCCCCCCCCCCCCCTCACTGTTTCCACAATGGGGACATTGTTCGCTCCCTTTAAGATGAAGATTATGAAAACCTTTCACAGAACAGACAGAGGGAGGAAAGCCCTTGACAGTTGACAGCCCTTTCCGCGGGTCACTGTAGGCCTATGGTTGCTGTCTCGCTTATTCTGCTATGTTGCCGTTGGTCAGTTGTTAAGATGTCTGTATGCAACGCTCCAACATGGATATGGATCGTATCCTAAAAAAAATAAATAAATAAAAAACCCCAACGTGTCCTTGGTTGAAGGTGGCTCAATGTGTTGATCAGCAGCAGACGGTCACTGCGAACACTCACGCATGTTTTGGAACTGTTGGGCGTGTCCGTTTGTTGCGGATGACATGCCTCTTGGCCGGGGCGTTCAGCGAAGGAACAGATTATATAAATGTGACTTGGCAGGCATTCTGCACCATTACTCGCCATAAAAATAAGTGCACGAAGCAGTCAGTCCAAGTAAAAAAAACTCGCCTCCAAATTCCAAAGCCAGCATGCCTCTCTGGCAGTTTATCGTTCATCAGTTGATCTCCTTTTTCCTGTTTTTCCAAACTTTTTTTTTGCGTTGCATCACAGATTCGTATCACACGGCCATCAGTTCCAATGGAACTTCATATATAGAGAA
>JAXIVH010000069.1:33660-36160 GCA_036785325.1 Urophycis tenuis
CAGTTGTTGTTTTTTTCAAACTGAGCATGACTCCTTATTTGCATCATTATTGCAATCTGGAACAAAACACTGTGGCATGATCTGGTTTTAATTCAGCACTGAAATCACGGTTGTGGCAGCAGAGAGCAGGAATCTTTTGTTTACCAGCTACCAAGCTAGTCCAGAGATGAGTATTTTGCAGTTTGTTTATTCAGTCATTTCAACCAAATATAAAATAATTGGACAAACCAGGCCATACATGTTTTCAAAAATGGGACTCTCGTTTTCCGTTTTTTAGTCTAGCTGCCCAAATGGAGGAAAATAATGTCTACATATATTTCCATAGAATTTTATTAAAGAAAATGATTCATCAGCGGTTTGTGATCAAAGTTTGCGGGACTATCCAGCTCTAAAGCTACCTCATGAAATACTCAAGAAACGACAGCTACTTATTGAAGCTCTATAGCACTTAACTAAAATGAGGCTGTCTGGCCATCAAGCATCTGCTCACACATAGACAGAGAACTCATGTTGAGACCTGACGATGGCGTAATGAATAATAAGGGGAAACATTTGTGTATGTGTGTGTGTGTGTGTGTGTGTGTGTGTGTGTGTGTGTGTGTGTGTGTGTGTGTGTGTGTGTGTGTGTGTGTGGGTGTCTGTGGGTGTGTGTGGGTTTGTAGGTTTGCATGTGTGTGGCTTTGCTCGTGTGTTCTTGTATCAGCATGTCTTCATGTGCAAGCATGTCATACCACTGTTGAAGAGTCATGCCCACCTCTTTATTGGTGTGTGTGTGTGTGTGTGTGTGTGTGTTGTGTGTGTGTGTGTGTGTGTGTGTGTGTGTGTATCTATGCGTACATGTATTTGTATGTGTGTGCATGGATTTATTGATGTATGAATATAAATAGTTAGATACATATTTAGATTTGCACGTGTATATGACAAGTGTGTGTGTGCGTGTGTGTGCGTGTGCGTGTGCGTGTGCGTGTGCGTGTGTGTGTGTGTGTGTGTGTGCGTGCGCGCGTGCGTGCCTGCGTGCTTTTGTGCGTGCATGTGTATGTGTGTGTGTGTGTGTGTGTGTTTGGGAGTCTGTCTGTCTCTGCGTGCATGGGTGTGTGTGTGTGTGTTTGTATTTGTGGGTGCATTCACCCCACAGACCAGCCATGCTCCTTCATGGCCCAGTTCCCTTTACTGGTGGTCAGCAGTCCCAGGTCACTGGTTTTGTTCCAGTGTGGGTGTGTGGTGAAAGCCGCAAGGCTTCGCAAAAACACACTCTCCACACACCCCGGCCCAGCCCGTCATTGTAAACAAGTTACAAGATATCGTTCAAACTGTATGTCTATGCTTACTTCTATATGTAGAAATATAGACTGGTGTGTGTGTTTTTCTTGAATTTCCCCACGGGGATCAATAAAGTATCTACCTATCTATCTATCTATCTATCTATCTGGGGCGGCAGTGGCTCAGTGGATAGAGTGGGTGACAGAGTGGGTCGTCCACCAACCGTGTTGTCGGCGGTTTGATCCCCTCGATTTCCCCTCCTCCAACTGTCTGCATGTCGATGTGTCCTCTAGCAAGACACTCAACCCAACTTGCTCCCTGGGCTGCTGAACATAGCAGCCCCACTGCTCCTATGTACCATAGGATGGGTCAAATGCAGAGAACAAATGTCATTCCCATATCTAAAAATACTGAGAATGACCAAAGTTTACTCCTATCTATCTGTGTGTATGTACAGTATGTCTGTGATATGTACATTTCTTTATACATGTGTCCTCCATCCTCTAACCCTCCCTGGTTAGGAGCTGGAGGCAGAGGGCAGCCACAGCTCAGCACCCCGAGCAACCAGCTGCAGATGGAACACCCCGCCCCGGTGACGGGCGGGGCAGGACTGTTAGCTTGCTTTTTTTCTTTTTCTTTTTCTTTTTTGATGTGTGTGTGGGCGGGGGGCGGGGGCGGGGGGGTGGGGGGGGTGGGGGGGCATGGGTCCCTGCAGGAACCCACCTGAATATGGGGGGGGAGAACATACAAGCCCACAGAACCCCCCCACCTCGCCCCTGCCCCCCCCTCCAGGGGGTTCAGTGTCAGTATTCCTGTCTCTATATATCATATCTGTTTATGTTTTTGCACAGATCTTTTCATATACGGGGGTCTGTTTAAGCGCCTGAGAGGAGAACAGAGGAGGTGAACATTCATCTGTGGTTGACGGTCTTTTCTTTTTTTTTCCCCTCCTCTCAGTGCCCATGGGCCACATCCTGAAGAGAACAATCCCTCTCAAACACTCTGGCACTTCCACAGGCCGGCAAGCACAGGGGCAAACCCCGAGGAGTCAGGAGAACTGTAAATTACAGGTTGTATCATTTTCCTGTATCGCTTATTGTGGTTCGACTTGCGAAACACGCAACCCTACGCTCTGCCAGCGACGCGTACCGGAACACACTGTAAGTCGAACCCGGGTCCCGCCGGAGAAGGGGGGAAGGAGTTCATATGTTAATGGGCGGTATAGCATCTGAGCCGAAGC